>KV417633.1:190509-200873 GCA_001630335.1 Athelia psychrophila
TACCTAAGGCTAGCGCACTATGGGAGTCGTACCTGGCCCCGATACAAACAGTACGAACACATACACCCGCGCACCGCTCTCCAGCATAAAGTCGTCTACCTGCTCCTCGCGTTCAGCTCTTCGCGAACAGTTTATGGCGGGCTGGGCCGGTCACTAGTCACTGAGCCCGGTCCGGCTTGCTTCCACCGTCAAGCTGAAAACAAGCAGGTTGAGACAGCGCTGCAGGCTAGACACGACGCTCTGACGCGTTTCGCGAGACTGGTCCATTTGGTATGTCAAAAAGCCACTCAGACGTGGAGTGTATTCAGTTTGACGTGTGTTGGGGATAGCGTGCTCTCCGTTACGTAGGAATCGTTACAACCAAAAGGTAAGGAGGGGGCGGGGGGTGGCTACTTGACGTTCGCCTCCATGGGCCTCGTTTAGCACGAGAGCACGGTCCAACCGACGCCGTTTTCAACACATCCCTATCGTTCGGTAGTGCCTCAAAAGGCTTAACGTGGCTTTAAGCATCTTAGAACTACTTATAAGTATTACTTCGCAAACTCGGGTAGTAGTACTTCCTCGAGCTATAAAGGGCGGTTCTACGGTGCCACCTGGAACCTGGCACACGGGGAACGAACATACTGTTGCCGCGGTGTGAGTTTGGTAAACAGGCTGGTGCACCATGGACGCCGCACTCAACAAGTCCAATGCAGACGGTACGAACAAACCGTTCGCCTGTCTCCTGCTACCCTTGCCGCTCCTTTCTCCTCTGGCTCTAGTGTTCGTTCGTGCTCCGGGTTCTCTAATTACCACCAATTAATGTTTCTGACGGTATTCACAGATAGTTGGACTCTCGAGTGCGACCGCGTCGACGTCGCTCCTTTACCCTAGTCGCCTTCCGCTCTCGTTTCCCTCTCACATTCAAATCGCCTATTCAATGATAATCTTCGCCTCGCGTTCAAGGCCACCTGATAGTGAACATCCCACAATGACTATGGCCTGAGCGGTGCTGGTCCGATGAATAACATAAAGAGTCAGCATACGCGGGGTACTACAAGATATACTAACTGAACCCCGGAAGAAGTCGTGTATGTGATGTAGACCTTGTGGGTGTCGCGGCGCAGGTAAGAAGGGTACATGGGCGGTCTTGTGGGCTGCGTTACGGCAGCACGCGACCGACACAGCATGTCAGGCGCTCATTCGGCAGATCGCGCCTACCAAGGGGGACTTGCTGCTACGTCTACTAGTTACGAAAATGTGTGTCTTAGGAGCCTCGCGTGTCCGCCGGCGACCAACATCTCCCTACGGCACTCGCTCCTCGTTGCCCTCCCTTTAGCGTACAGTGCTGGTTGGATGATGGCAACATCGTCATCCAGGCGGAGAAAACGCAGTTCAAAGTCCACCGCAGTTTAGCTGCCCACTCGCCTATCTTCAAAGACGTGTTCTTGATGCCGCAGCCGCCGAAGTGACCGTCGAAGGTTGCCCAGTGATAAACGTTTCAGATTCGGCTGCAGACATCACCATCGTTTTGCGGGCACTCTTTATGAGAGGGTGCGAGTCTTGTGCAGTCTAATGGCATATGACTAACATCCACATTGTTCGTACAGACATGTTGCTACCAGAAAAGCTCTTTCCATCACAATCATTGCCGCCTTCCTTCGAGTAGGCACAAAATATGACATTGAACTGCTTCGCGCCGAAGCGTTGAACCGACTTCACTAGGAGTACCCTTCAACAGTGGAAGAATATGACAAAATCAAAGCATGGTCTATGGCTGCTGGCAGTAAGGTTGGCGGCATACACTTTGCTGTGGTAAACCTAGCACGAGAGCAAGGCATTCTCTCTGTACTTCCGCTCTCACTGTACCAAAGAAATGGCTAGGGGAGTCCCAAGTGGTGATGGCACCACCACTATGATCCTGCCAGACAATCTCATTGCATCTCTCGGTGCTTGGAATTCTATCGGGTTGAAACAATCAACAACGACTTTGGCGTGGATCAATTCACCAACTTCGACATACCCTACCTGCGCAAATTCAACGCAGTGCACTAAATTTCGCGTGGAGGTTAGGCGCAATATTTTCTATCCCTTTGTCGTATTTGTTGGTCTCTATACCTGGAGGGAGTTCCAAGCAGGTTGGGTGTACTCGGAGGAAGACTTGGCCATGTGCGATGCGTACTATGCCGTGGTTCTGGGAAACACTGCCGGGCATCTTCGGTTTGCCTGAATGGGAAGAGCTCAAGAAAGAACGAGAGGAACTCAAGTAGTGAGTAGCTGTTTGACATCTATAATCCATAGCTAAATGGTATTCGTCTTGGATAGATGGCTTGGAGAGCTGCCACTTTCACAATGCGTTCCTAGCCCGGTGTGTGAAAGGGTTCAAGCATGCAATGCACATTACATGAGAAGACAATGTAGTATACTTGATTTTATGCCATTTGTCCGCCCCTTCCATATTGACGAGCCTTGCGGACAGGGACGAGGACGGCGTGCACTGCAACTAAGTAACGACAAACAGCAGACCACCAAATATTTCGCGTCTGAGGCAACGCAGACGATACATCATGAACAGAGATCATTTCAAACAGCGAGCTATGATCAACACGACGATGGTTCCTGCAAACAGAAATCTTGTCAGCTGTGAATATTAAATGCAGATCAGAAAGGACGCTTACCGTGCGAGAGGCTCCTCTCATTCTTTCATGAGCTCGGCCCATTTCGATAGACCGAACATGCTGGGCAGCTCGTCCCAGAACTTGGCTCGGCCAGCATTGTGCAGCTGTTCAGCGAGTGCATTGCATGGGTTGCACATCTGTCCGACCGCGTCCAGCCATCTGCCTTTGAACTCGTACCAGTCTTTATGACCCAAAAAAAGGGCAAAGGGAAAATAGACGGAATGCAGAACCGCTTTGCGGATGTTGGCACATGCCATTGGGGATGTGCAGTTATGGTATGTTGAACCAGGCGAATTGAGCCAGGCCATGGTGGAATAGATTTGTTTCCTGCCGAAAAAATTCAAAGCAAGAAGACACGCGAGGAGGTCGCTTGCTGAGAGCATGGCGGTGGTGCTAGCATCCTTTGCGATCCCTGCTACAGTAAATGTGGCTTGGGGGAAGCAACAACATCGATAAAGGGCTAGAGGAAGTACGCAGAGCAAACTCTGCTCTCGTGCCAAGTTTGCTACATCAACGGATGTGCTGAAGTCCCCCTTAATCATAGAAAATCTGTGGCACCCGTCTAACCCTTGCAGGGATGGGAACTCGTAACGAAGGCGTTTGACCGCTTCAGCATGAAGGAGCTCAATCTCGTATTTCTTGCCCAGTCGCAGGAACGCAGCGACAACGGCGAAGTCCAGAGGCTCTCCGGCAACCACATAGCTAAATACCGCACAAAATGATGGTCAGTTATTTTGGTTGCATTCAAAGATAATTACAATGCAGTATACACGCACCCTGTCAGCAGAAACAAGGCTCGTAACACGATCGTGACATCTGCGGCCGTGTCTGACAAGTGGACTACCGGGCAACCTTCGACGGTCCCTTCTCCCTCGGAGGGAGGCTGCGGCATCGCGAACATATCCTGGAAAATAGGAGAGTGCGCCGCCAATGCACCGCGGTAAACCTTGAAATGCGTCCCCTCTGCTTGGAGGACAACATTGCCATCCTCGAACCATACATCTGAGCGCGTGATACCCGCAGCGCCCGTTTGAGTTGTGTATGCCATGTGTATGCGATGGTCTGGGCGAGTGGAGTGCGGGTAGAAGGGAAAGGCCTGGAAAGAGGCACGCCACCGGCAGCAGGTATAAGGATGGGGATGAGATGGATGGCGATTGATGGATGATTAGGTACAACTTGATTACGACGAGGACTCTGTAAGTAGGCCTGAGACCTGACTCGGAGGACCCACATTGGCACAGCCGCAACGTGTTCGGAATCAGCAGATGTTGGCAGGAGTGAGTTGGGAGTGAGAGGACTGCAGACGGGATGAATCTGCATAATGTAAATGCTGTGGGTAGTGACTGTGCAGGCGAAGAGATTTTGTGAGAAGACTGGGGGGGAGGACAAGGTACATTACATGTTAGCTGCTGACATGCTGTTCAATGATGTCGTGCGATCTGAAATTCCATCATACCTATAACAGCTGCAGTCAAGTATCAGCAGGGAGCAGTAACTAGATTATACACCGGGTACTCTCTCTCGTATTACCTATAAACTACGTAGCCGTGATCTGTAACGTGGGGCAGAGCCCTGTAGCAGAGCCCTGTAGCAGAATAAAACCAGGCGAAATGAAAATGAAATCATGCACGGGGATCATCTCAAACAGCGAGCTCTAAGTAACACAACAATAGTTCCTGGAAGGCAAACCCCACCAGCCGTGAATAATAAATATTAAATACAGATTAGAAAAGACGCTCACCACGCGAAGCTCCTCATTCTTTCACGAGCTCGGTCCATCTCGGCAGCCGGTCACAGACCGAAGATGCCGGGCAGCGCTTCCCAGAACCGGGCGCGACCGTCGTTGTGCAGCCGTTCAGCGACATCATTGCACGGGCCGCACATCGCGCCGACCGGGTCCAGCCATTTGTGTCTGAACTCGCTCCAGCCTTTATGGCCCAAAAAAACGACGGAGGGATAGTAGACATGGTGCAGAGCCTCTTTGCGGATAGTGGTGCATGGTGCTGGGGATGTGCATTCAGGGTATGTCGAACCAGGTGAGTTGAGCCAGTCCAAGGTGGTATTAGCCTGCGTTATGCTGAGGTCATCCCAAGCGCGGATACATGCGGCAAGATCCCCTGCTGAGAGCATGGCAGTGGTGCTCGCATTTAATTTGACCCCTGCTGCGGGGAATATCTCGGGGTAGCAGCAACACTGGTAAAGAGCGAGCGGAAGTACGCAGAGCAGACTCTGCTCTCGTGCCAGGTTTGCCACATCAACGGACGCGCCGATCCGCCCCTTAATCATAGAAAATCTGCGGCACTCGTCTAAGCCTTTCAGGGTCGATGGAAATTCGTAACAAAGTCGTTTGAGCGCTTCAGCATGAAGGGGCCCAATCTCGTACTTCTTGCCCAGTCGCAGGAACGCAGCGACGGCGGTGAAGTCCAGAGGCTCCCCGGAAACTATATGGCTGGATACCACACAAAATGACGATTAGTTAGTTTTGTTGCATTCGAAGGTAAGCACAATGCAGGATACACGCACCCTGATAACAGAAACAGGGCCTTTAACACGATCGTGATATCCGCGGCCGTGTCCGACAGGTGGACTACCGGGCAGCCTTCAACAGTTCCTTCTCCCTCGGAGGGAGGCTGCGGCATCGCGAACATATCCTTGAAAATAGGAGAGTGCGCAGCCAATGCCCCGCGGTAGACCCTGAAATGCGTCCCCTCTGCTTGGATGACGACATTGCCGTCCTCGAACCATATGTCCGAGCGCGTGATACCCGCAGCGTCTGCTTGGGGTGAATCTGCCATATGTGTATGTGATGTTCTGGGCGAGTGGAGCGCGGGTAGAAGGAAAGGGCTTGGAAAGAGGAGAAGTCACAGGCAGCAGGTACAGGGATGAGGATGGGATAGGTGGTAATTAATAAATGCCAAATACGGCTCACGCGCACGAGGACTCTGTAGGTGAGGACCCACATTAATACAGCCGCAGCATGGTAAGAGATCGCGAAGAGAGTGCACAAGCAGACGGAGGGGGATAGCAAGTTATTTTTGCATGACCAGGTTCACGGTCCCCGTTTTTGTACCTTCTTATTAATCTGCATCAGAGTCGTGATTTTCCGCGGTTGATTTTGGCTTGATTATCGATTAATAATTTCAGCGTTCAGCTTACATTTCCGGGTGCCCCCTCCCAAGGAAAGACCTAATGGTTGAAACAGGCTGTCAGCCTCCCGAGATGGTCATGCAGAAGTCCGGCACGACTCACTATCTCGATTCCGTTGCGGCTGCTAATGTCATGATCAGTTTCGAGGTGGAGTAGACGCTATTGCCAACCACTACAACTCGGCATGAATGGCCCCAGCGACGGCTTTCCCAGTGAGCGTGTTCCCCGCCAAGTCGACGCGCACTGGAACACGGCGGCGTTGTCGGAGACTCAAGGCAAACTTAAGTTGTACTTCCGCAGCCGCCAAGCCCACGCTACGTGGCATCCGTATGATGTCACTGCAGTGTGTACTTAGTACTAGCGCAGCTGCGCAGATCCACCAGCCAACATTCAGCGGCTTCCCACTGCAAAGTACAGTGAATCTTCGGTTTGCCTGAATGGGAAGAGCTCAGGAAAGAACGAGAGGAGCTCCAGTAGTAAGTAGCTGTTTAACATCTATATTTCATAGCTGCATGGTATTCGTCTTGGATAGATGGCTTGGAGAGTTGCCACTTTCACAACGCGTTCCGAGCCCGCAGTTTGAAAGGGTTCGAGCATGCAATGCACATTACATGAGAAAGCAATGTAGTATACTTAATTTTATGCCAATTTTCTGTCCCTTCCATATTGGCGAGCCTTGCGGACAGGGACGAGGACGGCGTGCAGACAAACAGCAGACCAACAAATATTTCGCGTCCGAGGCATCGCAGACGACACACATCATGCACGGGGGTCATTTCAAACAGTGAGCTACGAGTAAAACGACGATGGTTCCTGTTCAAGGCAAACCTTGTCAGCTGTGAATATTAAGCGCAGATCAGAAAGACGTTTACCGTGCGATACACTCCTCATTCTTCCATGAGCTCGGCCCATTTCGACAGGCCGAAGATGCCGGGTAGCGCCTCCCAGAATTTGGCTCGGCCATCATTGTGAAGCTGTTCAGCGACTGCATTGCACGAGCTGCACATCTCGCCGACCTCGTCGATATGGTTGTATTTGAACTCGCTCCAGCATTTATGACCCAAAAAATTGACAGAGGGAAAATATATGGAGTACAGAACCTCTTTGCGGATATTAGCACATGGTGCTGGGGATGTGCATTTAGGGTATGTTGAACGAGGTGCATTGAGCCAGGCCAAAGTAGAAGTGACTTGTGTCTTGCTGAGAGAACTCCCAGCAAGAAGACATGCGAGAAAATCACCTGCTGAGAGCATGGTGGTGGTGCCAGCATCCCTTGTGATCCCTGCTACAGGATTGAATATTGCTCCAGCGTAGCAACAACACTGATAAAGAGCGAGCGGAAGTACGCATAGCAAACTTTGCTCTCGTGCCAGTTTTGCTACATCAGCGGATGTGCGGAAGTCCCCCTTAATCATAGTATGTCTGCTGTACTCGTCTAAATCTTTCAGGGTTGATGGAAATTCGTAGCGAAGTCGTTTGAGCGCTTCAGCATAAAGGAGCTCAATCTCGTATTTCTTGCCTAGTCGAAGGAACGCAGCGACGACGGCGAAGTCCAGAGGTTCTCCGGCAACTATATGGCTGGATATCACACGAAATAACGATTAGTCAGTTCTGTTGGCTTCAAGGGTAGGTACAATGCATGATGCACGCACCCTGACAATAGAAACAGGGCCTTTAACACGATCGTGACATCTGCGGCCGTGTCCGACAGATGGACTACCGGGCAACCTTCAATAGCTGCTTCTCCCTCGGAGGGCGGCTGCGGCATCGCGAACACATCCTTGAAAATAGGAGAGTGCGCCGCCAATGCACCGCGGTAAACTTTGAAATGCGTTCCCTCTGCTTGAAGGACGACGTTGCCGTCCTCGAACCATATCTCCGAACGCGTGGTACTACCCGCTTCGTCGGAGTGGGTTGAATCTGCCATGTATGTGATGGCGGCCCGGGCGAGTGGAGGGCTGGTAGAAGGGAAGGGCATGTAAGGAGGCATGCCGCCGGCAGCAGGTACAAGGATGAGGATGAGATAGATGGCGAATGATAGATCGACTTGATTACGACGAGCACTCTGTAAGCCTGAGGACCCCCATGTGACATTTGTGTGACATTAGCACAGCCGCAGCATGGCAAGAAGCCGTGTTCAAAATCAGCAAATGTTGACGGGAGTGAGAGGACTGCAGACGGGAAGAATTTGCATAATGTAAATGCTGTGGATAGTGCAAGCTGGTGCAGGCGACGAGAGATTTGGTGAGAAGACTGGGCGGGAAGAGCAAGGTACATTACATATTAGCCGCTGACATGCTTTTCAATGATGTCTGGCGTGCGATCTGAAATTCAATCATATCTATAACAGCTGCAGCCAAGGATCAGCAGGGAGCAGTAACTAGTATTTCAGGATGCGGTATGGTGTTGGGCATCGTGAATGAAGAGACCTGGGGCAGGTGGACCATGGTAGTAGAGAGACGATCCAGTTCAGCTGTACAACAAACAATATTGCTACCCACTACAGCTCGGTATGGATGGCTCCAGCGACTGCTTTCCCAGTGAGTGTGTTCCCCGCCAAGTCGACACACACTGGAGCGCGGCGGTGTAGGACGGTGTTCGGCCCCCGCTCCCCTTTTTGATCACTCGAAATTTGGGGGTTTGAGGCCTGAAAATGGCCAAATGTGGGTCCGGAGATAGGGAATTTTAAGGCCCCAAAACGATCCATGTTTGTCTGGCTGTAGGGAATTTGAGGCTATCGCGAAATTTTTGAGGACCATCGGGACAGACTTGTGGTTTTCCAGGAACTATGTGCAGCTACGTCAAATTCGTGGCTGGACGGGCCGCTTTCTCCCGATTTGACTGTGGAATTTTTGCTCCTCAATTGCGATCTACCACAGCTAGTGTCCTCTGCTTGGACGTATTCGCCAAAGTTAACATCTGAAGGTGAACGGATGTGAGTGCAGGTTCATTCAACATGCATCATGCTAACCGTTTCTTTTCAAGACTTTTCCATCCACCCAGCACTCCTTTGAGAGAGTGTCTGAGCTGGAAAGTCCGGTAGAAGAAATCCGGGTGAAAGTCCAGTGGTCCGTTTCCCGGACATTCCACCAGACGGTGGCTGGCTTCTGCGTATCGTTATTGAATTGAAGCTTGAATTGGGTGTCGGGGTAGCATGATCAGTGATCACCGTGGATTATCCCGCCCCCATATTCTCCGTGACACCCCGCCCCTCCACTCCTGTCTCTTCGAGGTGTGCAAAGATGACACTGGCGGCCATGGTGGAGCATTGGCGAAGACAATTTGAAGCACTCACCAACAGGACTTGGCCCCTGTTTGGTCAGGGCGGTCTGGGCTTGGGCTCTCTGCCAGCCTCAAACCCTACCGCCGGACTGCTGAACTCTGCCGCCGGACTGTTCACCGGACAACCGGACATTCCAATTCAGACATGTCCTCACTCCTTTGGCATCCAGCATCTGCCTGTGTTATTGTATCCGTCTTCTTATCTTGCACATCGAGCCTCGCCGGTGGAGTCAGCCTCCCGAGATGATCATGCAGACTCACTACTTATCCCGATTACGTTGTGGCTGCCAGTGTTATGGTCAGTTTCGAGGTGAAGTAGACACTACTGTCGACTATCACTAAATCGGCTCGAATGCCATGTCACCAAATATTAATATTAATCCGGACATCCCGTCGCTAGAAGATAGTGCGCCATATGGCCAAGGTCTGACAAAGATGCAAGTGGCGCGGAGGTGGCATGAATGGCTCCGGCGACTGCTTTCCCAGTGAGTGTGTTCCTCGCCAAGTCGACGCGCACTGGAGCACGACGGCGTTGTCGGAGACTCGAGGCAAATTTAGTATGTACCTCCGCAGCTGCCAAGCCCACGTGGCATCCTTGATATGATGTCACTAGTCCTGCGGTATGTAAGTGTTAGCTAAGCTAGTAGTGTTACTAGCTATAGTGCAGTTGGCAGATCCACTAGCGACATTGCTTGCAAAGTACGAGTGATAATAGCCAGGGGGCATACGGGTGAGCTGGAATATGGTCGCAGCGGGGGCTGGTGGCAACTGGTGGCAACTCGAACATCGTGGTTAGCGCGCAGAATGACCGGGCGATGACATCACTCAAATGCCCACAGTCCACTCCAAAACTGGCTGGAGCATTCAAATTACAGCGCACTCAGCTTGTGCACTCACAACAACCATGGACGACCCAAACACACCAGAGAGCGCGCGCACCGTCGCCCCCTCGCCCTCGCCCGACAGCGACCAACACCTCCACAACGAAAAGAAGCTGCGCGTCACGACGTCCGCCCCCCTCGCCGCGGTGCAGTCGCAGTCCAACTACGATACCTACCGCGACTCGCCGCCCGCGCTCTCCTACTCCCTCGACGAGCACGGCCGCAAGCGCTACATCCTCGTCTGGTTCGCCCTCCTCTTCACCGAGGCCGGCATCCTGCCCCTCATCCTCTTCTTCGCCCTCCGCTGGGGCGCCCACCTCAGCATCACCATCAACCTCGCCATCATCACGAGCCTCATCGGGAGCGTCAGCGGGTACAAGTTCGCGCAGCGCCAGTG
>KV417634.1:0-14123 GCA_001630335.1 Athelia psychrophila
GTCATATCCTTTTTTTGTTGGTTCGTCGCTATGGTCGATAGGGCTCCGCAGCGTGCGTATACGCATACGGCCGTAAATTTACGGACATTTTACGCTTACGGCCGTAAATTTACGGGTATGATAGTAACCGTATTTTACGCGTATACTGTATAATTACGATGTTAGGTTCAAGCCAATTCCTTGTGACCGAGGTCACCGACCAGTTCACATGTTCACATGCACTTGTGACGTGAGACGAACTTGCCTTAGAGTTCAAAATGATGTCTAAAATGGCAATCCGGCTGACTTTTGGGGGCTCGGGCAAGGCTCGGGCGAAAAATTGGTCAAAGAAGATGTTCAAGGCCCAGATTTTCCCGTGACAGTCACGCGAAATAGGCTCAGTTCAGAGAGCCTTGGGACAAGTGACGAACCTAACATCGTACAGTGTTCCACCGGTGAGTGATACACCACCAGTCAGTGATACAGTTTTACATGGCCCATCATGGCTTCAATTCTCCGTCAATCTCTCCAATATATATCTCATATGAAAGACACAATCATGGGGAGTCTGCTCATGTATTTTAGAGTACAAAAATTCAAGTTCTTCATAGGGTAAATTCGGATGTGATCGGGGGTGTATTTGTCGATCTTGGGTATTGAGACCGAAACTACTCAATGATACACCCATTTTTGCATTCTACAGCAGGCAATTCTCTTCTAAATCGCAATACATTCGAGTATGAGTATCTTGAGATGTGTTTAAAAGGATTTGTCTCTTTAGAAACATATCAAACTGAGTGGAAGCGATGTGGGACGGGAATTTAATTTTTGGGTGTATCACTCAGGGGTGGATGACTGTAATTATACAGTAGTAGATGTCCTGGATTAAGGTTTCTGCCGCCCCTTGATGTAGGTTATATTTTGGCAAATTTCGTATTGGCTTACATAAGGCGACCTCATTGATGCTATCATGATGATGGCAGTTTCAACTTTCATTATTTGCCCTCGTCGCTGCAACGGCCATCTCACAACAATACTAAAACAGTGCGCTATGTATGGCAATGAAGTTGCGCTCGACAGGTCCTATGCCATTCCAGCCAACGGGACCCGATGCTTTCAATGAGCAACTTCTGTGCTATCTGGTCGCTTCGAACTTTGCGGTGAGTCCTTACATCCAAGTTGGATCCAAGCCAACTCTGTCCTTACTCGTCACCAGTGGTATACCTACGACTGGCTGTTGTCCACATCAGAGGAGGTGGAGATTGTTTCAAGCAGCGGACTGAGCTGGTCCATTGTCATTTACTTCTTATCGCGGTGGGTGGCTCGTTTCTACATCTGAATACCTAGCCTGATTAAATTTATTATCTCAGTATCAGCGAATTTGGACATGTGCTGATGGTTGCTTTGTTTGTTCGTGAGTTCCTATTTGGCTCGTTTATCAGCAGACATCGAGTTAAACCGACATACAGTGGCACCGGTGGGAGGTTGCGAGGCACTTGGCGTGCTGTTGGCAATATGCGCAGTCGTATCGATAGCTTGCACTTCATTCTTATTCTTTCTCCGTGTCCGAGCCGTATACCTCCAAGCGAGATCTATAACGGTCATATTTGGCACTCTTTGGCTTGTTATGGTGGCGATCAATATCTTTGACGGCACATCGATTCACCCAAGTCAGTGTTAGCATGGCTCGGCCTCAGCTCGCATTTTTCCTTACAGTTCAGCCAGAGTTTACACCGAGCACAAAAAACTGCACCAACGGAACACTTACCTATTACACCTTGCCGAGCATATCAACATTCATATATGATACATCGATCTTTCTAGCAATATCCTATCGTTTAGCTGCCGATGCGGTGGCCGCCGAGAAGGGCTGGCGCTCCCACTTTCGCCTTATAGCCGGGGGAAAGGGTCTACATCGCCTTTCAGGACTACTCATGCGTAGTGGATTATTTTATTATCTGTAAGTTTTTCTTGAACACATCATTGAAACCAAGCTTCGCATATCTAATCTCGTTCCATCCATTCAGAGCTGTGATCTTTTCCTTCTTGGCGAACATGGTGATGTCGGAGTCACCATTGATTCATCTTACCACTCTGAACTACATACTCGTCAACGGGTATATCACCTTCACGAATATCATGGCATGTACCGCATTCCGACATGTGGCGCTTTGCAAGACGCAGGGCAGACCTCCAACGGATCTCACCAGTACCAGAATCGCTGCAGCGCTGCAGTTGGTCCCGATTCCCTTGGTTCGGCGTTCCCCCTCGGATTCTGGACACGGGCAGCTCGCATAGTCTAGTCTTTTGCTTTTGAATTTGTATATAACATAATTCTAACATTGGTGCCAACAAATGCACGTTGTCGGTTGGTACCGTACTCATCGACTCTCTGTCCGGGATTAATGCATAATGTTGATGTAATAATAGTATTGTAGCTTTTATAACATTTTTGGTTCAGTAAACCTAGATAGCTTTTTACAAAAGCGTAGATATATCACATCAGGAAAAACCCAGGGACTTGTCGACCACGGTTATGGAGCGCTATGGAGCAATAGTAAGCTACGTAGTTCTCCATAGTAGCTGGGAGTAACTGTAGCTCGGTCGACAAGTCCCGGCCGGAATTAATACCAAAATCTACACAGCCTACTGAGGCGATGGAGCACTACGTAACATTTGGGTTTTTCCTGATGCACGTCCCGTCAGAACCGCCCACATGTCTGCAAAGGTAGCAAAGGTGGAGAAGTAGCACATCATTTATCACAGCTTTAGATAGTTAACGACTCAATAACGCGTTACAAACCCCGTCATGATATTTGCAGGCTTCCCAGACGTTACCTTTATAAGGTCTCGCATGCGCTCTATAAATATGATATTTTTCGGTGATACAAACATTGCCAAATAGCGCGGTACCGGTAGTATGATGTAGCACGTTTAGCGCACGGGCAGGTCTCTGGATTCAATTCTTCGTTCGACAACCATCCTGTCAGTTGGATCTGGTTTCTTGCACCTTACGTCGTGATGGATAGTGCAGAGTTTCACGCAGCGGTATGCACCATCACCTTGCTGCCTGCGGAAACCACACAAGGCCTGATACTAATTATACTGACCCTAAATACCACAGGTATATCACGTTGTGAGACAGATCCCGCCCTTGAAAGTAACAAGTTACGGTAGGTTATGGTTCGAGCACTCATCTATCGTCGGCTGTGTTTGACTCTATGTCTGCAGGACATGTCGCAGCCCTCATTGGAATACCCAGACATTCACGTCATGTCGGTCAAGGTCAGCTTGCACGCATCACCATCGTAATTCAACATTGTTCACCACCTGGTCTGGTCTGCAGCTTTAAAGTTCCTGTCGCCGGATGCTACACCGCCCGTTCCCTGGTACCGAGTGGTCTCCAGCTCTGGTGCGATATCATCCCGTGGACCCGGCACAGAGGGTGCGCAACGTCAAAAAGACGAGTTGGAGGCCGAAGGCGTAGAGGTCAGCACCGGGAGAACCGGTGATATGAGAGTTAATCTTGCGGTCTGGGGATGGTTCCCGCAGGTGGGAAGCATTGATTTACCAGAGTTCGCTGGCGATGCCGCAGAGGGAGATGAGGAGCTTGATCAGTGATGCGATATGTTATAACTTCCCAGATCACAGGAAGAAACACACGGTGAAGGATGAAGCAGCACATAAATATATTCTTCGCAGTATCAACAAATTGCGAGAATGGGATTCCGTGCTATCACGAATACCTTTGTCATACACCGTAGGCAGTCTGTATTGGAATGCTGGAAGTACGTATAGCTGTGTCACAATAGCACTCCCCGAGATAGTCGAAGCCGGCATAGACTGGGGAATCGGCAGACGTGCCGATACATGCTGGAACCGGTCGCGTTCGCGGTAGTGTTTGGCAGCAGTGCTGCGGTAGCCAGGTAGCAGGCCCAAGTAGCGACCGAAGTGCTGGGCACTACCACGGATGACGCGATCCGTAGTAGATGACGGATCCTTCGGGGATGATATTCCCAGCCAGAGCCGGAGCTTCGCCCCTAACAGGAGTAGTCGTGTCGGGAAGGAGCAGGCCAGTGCTGTTCGTCCCGGGAATGAATTCTTGCAAGAAAAACATAGGCCTGGAATGCTAGTTTGATGTGATAAAACATGGCGGTTTAGAAACGCACGTTAGCTGGCTAGTAGTCAGCAATCTGGCGCCCCGCTGCGAGGAACAACGGGTACGTTAGGTTACGTTCTTGGTGGACGAGACCTGCAAGTACGCTACCATTGTTGTACCAGGAGGTTGATGGCTCTTGAGTGAAACCTTGAGTACCACCGAATGCGGTGTTTCAAATGACTGCTGGGATAACCGGAATTAGATTGGCAGGAAAGCACCCTATTGGGATCATATCCACATCAATTGCTTCTGTGAGGTACAAGGGAATCGGCCTAAAGCAAGCAAATGTTGGACGGGACTGATACGGTAGTTGTCTGAGAACTTACATTTCCACTCTACGAAACGATAGAGGCGTTGTGGGCAGTGTCGGTGGCAGCCAATTCGGAGAAGACAGCTGTGGGTCTATCAATGTGGATCAGTTATCACACTCCGCGTTGAAAGTCCTTGGTGGATACATGCAGCACTGTACGAGCACCTGTAGCGGACGGGCAGATCCGTGTAGGAGAAGATAAGAGGGGAAGAGATGTACCAGCGAGGAAGGTAATGGGATCATTTGTGACTTTTGGCTTTGGAAAGAAGTAGGCCCGTGAGCGAGAATCAAGTCAGCGCTGTTCCTTCCTGCTCCCTCATGAAAGCATCAATCAACATTCGACGCGCGTCAATATCCACCCGCTAAAAGCAAAACCATCAGTTGTCAGTTTTTTATGAGAGGGGCTCAATACTCGCCCACAAGGTGGGGAGTGATTGGCCGCGTAGTCGAACGTCTGCTCCCATATGAAGTCGCCTCGCGAATCAAGCGGCCGTTCGCGCGCCAGGTCAGATCTCCAGGCCTCTTTAGTACTCTCTCCTCAACGTCCCGCAAGACGAGTTTGTGAGGTTGCGCCATCATCGCGCGCTTGAGGACCTGCGACTGCTGTACTATTTTCGATTTCGACGTGCAAGCTTCAAGCAGGGAGGGGGAACGCGACAATGGTAATACTTGCTGGCCATATCGGCCGCCGTGCGCGGGTCGGTGAGCCAAGAAAAGAGCGCAGATTGGGGTAAATGAGCTTCAGGCCTTCGTATCAGCATAGCCGCGTCCTGCACGCATAGTGAACCAGGCAAAGGCCAAGTTTCACACACGGCGGGCCTGAGGCCGATCCCTTTTCGGCCCACGGTCACACGGGCCGGGTAGATCCGCCGGTCAGGAACACTTTGGCGATGCTATCTTATCTCGTAATTGCCACAGGTGAAATAGTATATACTGTCACTGGCTCACAATTTCGAACGCCCTCCCACCGGCAATATTTTACGCCTTTAAATCGTCGAGCCGGGTAAAAGGGCCTAGGTCACATCAGAATCGGGAGAGCGCAGTGCCTGTCTTGTATCTGAGGTCACTAACTGGTCATGACAGGGCGCGGCGTGACTGGCCAGCAACTTGTCCGCAGCTTGCTGCGGAACACGATGGTAAGTACAAGTATGCTACTTGTACCTACACTATCTGATGCCCGATGCGAAACCCTGGCCTCGTGTGCCCAGCGTGGGATGCATTCAAGAGGCATAGGACCCTAGTACATCGTACGCTATCTTCTCGCAGATTCCATAGATGTATGCCCCTACCGTCCGGACGCGTCTTGACCTCGCCAATGCATGGATGGGCACATTCAACCACTGGGACCTCTCCGGTATGCTCAGTTACATGACTGAGGCACAGGACTTCCTGTACAGTTATATGCCTGCGTCGCTCGGCATGGCCCCCAAGTCTCGTCGAGAATTCCTCCATTATTCAACCTTCATGAAGAACGTTATCCCCAATCTCGAGGTACGCCTTTCCTCCGCTTGCATATACCTGCTCAAATTAACGCGGTGCACGCAGATTAGCGTCATCAGCGTCTACGATTCAGCAAGCTCGATGGGACCCGTTGTGGCTCACGTACGTCCGCCTCTTCTCCTACTATGCGCCATGACCTTACTGACATCCAATACACGGATGTACACGGATGTACACGTGTGTACGGAGCCAATGCGTAAAACTAAAACTAAGTGTCTTTTTTGTCCGGCGCGGACGCTCATAACATCGACCGGTAGACTCGACAATCCAGCCACAGCGCAATATCTACTTCTTAGGTGTTCGCTGATCCTTGCCTCTGAATACTCGCGTCGCGTGTAAATGTCATTCATACAGCCAAGAGGGGAGCACAACCTTAATTCCGAAAATGAGGTCCCCAAGCAGGACCCCAAGAACTCGGCCACGTTGGTGCATATCAAAGGTGCCGAAAGCAATCTCGGGCGGTTCGGACAGCACACCATGTTTGCAACGAAGCTGCAGAGCATCGTAGCAGTAGATATTTGAATGTCTAACTATGTAACATATTGATCAATTCCTACCCTTCGTGCTCCTAGCCAGCTGAGATTGCACGCGCTTGCGCTTAGTGCCGCTGTGCTCTGCCGCGTTGGCTTCGGAGTGTGCTACAGTGGCTAAGTCACCGGCACATTCCCCCAACAGTGTGACTGACGCGGGAGGTAAAAGACCGTCTGGTATGCGGAGCTCACAAAGCTCAAATTGTGAAATCTCCAGTGATTTCTTGAAGTCGGCAGGAAGCCGGACATCCTGCGAAGTATGGTCGGACTTGTGTTGATCGGCGAGGTGAGCCGGCATGTTGTATGTCCAAACGGCCGGGTAGTTCTTGGTTTTGCAGTCGTATACACATAGACAGCAGATAATAGGTCGATTAGTGCAGGGGGCTCGCTTGGTAGAGTTACTTGCTGGCCCCAAACTGAGCTTGGTCCGGAAGACACAGTTTGTTTCAAATTTGAATCTCAACCCGGTCGTCTTCCGCAGCGAAATTGCGCAACCAGAGCGCCCACAGAGCCCGCAAGGCATTGAACTTGACACCTAAATCGATATAGGTCAATTGTTCTTCAAAATACACGATGTTTAAAATATACCTCTGCCAACAAGTCACCTTCGCGCACACCCCACATGGATCGCAAGATGTGCCCACCAACATGTTGCCGCATATTCGAGATTGCAACCGCCTTCCCGCACTGAAAACAGCAGCAGAACTTGGAGTTGGGAGAACGGCTGGCCGGTTCTGCCGTACCACCTTCTGCGAGCGGCAGTGTATGGTTGAATTGATGCAGTCGTGTGTCTGCAGACGTGTCAACCGCCTGATTGCGAGGGTGCAAGCTGGACTCCTGTCTCAAATGGCTCGAGGACTCCGTAGGGGATGATTCTTCATCTGGTAAGCGCGGTGCTGTGACGTGAGGATGGGGGCTTGGTGTGGGTGTGATCTGAGATTCGGATAGCAGCATATGACGATCCAATATGCGGGCCTTCTTCTTTGCAGCTCTGTCGCAGGTCTTACTCCCGTAGTGCTCTCGAAAGGCATGAGTATCGCCTTTGCTTTGGCCGAGGGATACCCATCTTCCGCAGCGGTTGCAGAGTTTCTCGATTTGCCCCCTCTCATTCTGCCTCACTCCGATGTCCCCCAGCTTGCAGCGAACCAAATCTTCGTCCAAGCCGCCGTTTTCAGAGTTCATGATCGGGGGGAGCACCGTGTAGGATTTAGTGTTGGAGATATGCTGAGCAGAACAGTCGATCTTCAAGTTCCTGCAGAAAACGAGATCACGTGTGAGGATTTTTGCCTTTCGTTTACCCCTTCGTACACTGGTTTAAAACGCGACTCACATCTCCTAACTACCATGGACATAATATATCACACATAACTAGTGGATGACATGATATTCAGCCCAATCCGAGGGGTAATGATAAAGATATGCAAAAACCTGCAAAAACGAGCAGAAAGTGCTTCGGACCCCGGAAGCAGGTACCCATCGTTGTTACTCTAGGACCCTGTGTTAGGAATTAAGGTTCTGCTCCCCTCTTGCATACAGCACCGAAATATCATTGCGGAGCTTCTTTCAGGCCGAATCATCTCCAGTCTCGGCCACCAGGGCTGTTCATTGGCCTTCTAGATGGACGTGGGCTGTGCGTTCTATGCTCTATACCCTCAAGTACCTCAAACGATCAGGCCTGCTTCGCATAATTATAAATGTATGCATCCATTCAAAATGTCTGTCGAAATAATCTAAGAGTCCACATATGTGCCACTGGTAGATTCTGCGGTATACCAAGAGAAAACGCGGGCGAAGAAATAGAACCACACATCAAAAATGTTCAACGTCCGCCTCCACATCCGACGACTTTGGTGCAGCAGGTATTCACGGGTACCAGGATGCCTATAACATGTTGTCATTGGCACCAGAAAGATGGTTTACGGGGACTTGACAAATTTACAAGTCTGATGATGGAGGCGGGGACGGGGATGAATGATGGCGGTATAATCTGAGAATGAAATAGCATAGGGTACAGGATATGGGCTAGATTAAATAAACACATGTTGCGGTGGAACACGATGGAAGGCTATCTAAGGCTGATCAAACGTGGGGTATTAATGTGGTCCACCGCACAGTCTCGTATGCGCTGACAGGTAGCCCTCTAAGTGATGTGCATGATAGGATGATGAGGACGAGGCGAGCAGTGATATAAATGACAAAAGTGGTGGTGTACATGACACCTGTTAGAAGCATGCCTAATCTCGGTGGTTTGGCAGTTCCACTGGTCAACGAATGGCCCAAATAACCAGTGATATAGAGACTTGGTGGAATGGCGACTATGGCGACGGCGGACAACCGCCACAGGTGCCGTTGGAGGTCCGTTTGAAAGTCCGAGTACCAGGAGATGCAGTGCACCGCCCCAAATGCCATCGCCACCACGATTCCAATGGAGTCGGCCATCAAGGTTTCACGCAAGTCGGCTTTCCCGGCCCAAAATGTTGGGACTGCTTTGTATTGACGCAAGTCCACAAAGTCATCCTGACCACCCAGGACGTAGTTGCCGATCCGCTGCCAAATTGAATAATACTTGTATACGTCCTCTTTCTGTAGTTCCTCCTCCGGCACGCGAATTGCGCAGGTGACGTTGAGCGGCTTCGCCCACCAAGCGGTGTACATGGCCACGGTCATTACCGTGTACGCGAGCGTCATAACCTCCAGCCTTGTCACGAGAAGGTCCTCGGCGCTTCGTGCGATGCACTGCACCACAAACCAGACCGTCTGGACGATGGCGACCCCCTTGGACACCCAGCCGCCTTTGCTCCTGTCTGAAAGCTCGTACACTGTGGGTGGGACGAGGTGGCCGCGCGTGACAAGCTCAACGACGTTCGCGGGAGACAGAGGATATTGTGGCCCGACTTCGGTGTAACAGTGGAATCCGCCCATGGCGGCGAGGAAACCGTGCGACCACGTCCAGCCTGTGTTATGTAAATGTAAGCAAGGACAATGTGATGGTTGATCTATAGAAGCTGAGATAGACGCACACTCGTCTCCCTTTGCTACCCGCTTTTCGGCAGCGACACGATCACATTGCTCGCAATTCCCTTCGCGATTTTTGCAAGTCGCATAAGTGGTGGAAATGAGATGAATTCCCTCAGAATCCGCGCGGATGTGTGTGTATTTGTCGGGGCTCGAATGTTCCTCAATACTTCCCGCGATCTCCGCCACATCCTCATCCTCATCTAGAACCATCGAGTTTCACGCTTTCCACGCCTCTATAGCCTTCGATCTAGCTTTCTCAAGCTGCCCAGCCAACTTCCAAGCCACGATTGCTTGACGCAGAGCCCAAGCCAAGATCCATTCGGGCGCGAGAAAGGCCACAAGAAACACGATCAGAGACTCCTTCTGATCGAGAAGTGCGCGCCAGACCGACTTCGCAAATCTGACGAAGATTTTGGGATGCCGTTGCATCGGCTGCGGTACGGGGATGTTGCGGTGGATTGCGAACCATGTGCATGCCAGGATTGTTACGACACAGCTTTGGATGATGTCGTATAGGGTCCTGCAGTTGTCGATATTATCACATCTTTGCGCAGAAGCGGTGGCGTTCACGGAGTTTGCAAGTATCGATGAGACGTCTGAGATGGGAAGGGAAGTGATGGTCGTATTGACAGGACGAGCATCGACGCCTTTGAGAGAGCGTATAAGAAGATAGATCGTCGAGGAAAGTATAAGTAGCATCGATGTGTGCGTGATAGAGTGTGGCATATGTAGACCTCGGAATGCGGGACTTCAGAGAATGTGGGGATTCGAAGGCGACGGCTGGCGATACATATGAGCACAATTTTGCAGCAAAGTGCAGATGCGCATCAGCGATTCAAGCTGTACATAGTTGACTGGCGATTGTGAAGGGTCGTTGATTGCAGTGTAGGCCCGTTAATGCGGCGTTACGCTCTGATCTGCCAGGCGACAGCGAGGTGCACGCTAGGTAATTGGGCCACTATGCCTCCCAAAATAAGCCTAGACGTTCGGAGTTCAGCACTGATCAATTCTAATCCGAGCTACTATTCGCTTCCTCAGCCGTGAGCGCTGTCTCTCTAGAGAATTATTATTAGAGATCAATCTGACAGACCAATCGAGCAATAATGGACCCGAATCTTGAATACGACGGGCCATGAACTGTCCATTTCCCTGGTGCTTCACTGGCTAGTAAGCTTATTGCTGATGAGATTGTTCGTGTAATTGAGCAGCGCGCGAAGGTGTGTTTGATGAGTGAGATTAAAAGCTACCTGAGCACCGGGTCGCAGATAGGTCGCAGATTGAGGATGCGCAGGAGAGATTCACTATCCTGCAGTCGCAAGTTAAGCACGGAGGTAGGCGGTGAAAGTCAAAAACGATAGGTCGCAGCGCAGGTTTGCTAATTTAACATCCCACTCGGGAAAGGGACCAACGTGGGGTCAGCATGGATCTACAGCACATCAGTCGGTGCACGCTGTTTCCAGAGAACAGTTCTGACTGAGATATGAAGCTGAAAGTTAAATCCCATTTAGGCACGAAGTCAATAATCTGCCATGCTGTATATTTTTACTATTGTGCGATGTACGCACGAATTGGGCTAGAGTTGGAAGGGCTGTGATACCACGAGGCGAGGGTATGAAACTATGTCGAAGTCAAGCGTATGACCGACACTAGATCTGTGGCTCAGACGCCAGGCCAATCTACATAGGCAACAAGAATTGAGAAGCACCATGGCAATATTATTTCCTACCGCTCTTGGAGTGAAGGCTGAGGTCGAATACCGCAAGCCGACAAGCAGTCGATATGGCTAGATGGTACATGATATTTAGCAGATGCATAGGTGTGGGGAGATTTGCGTAGCTGGTAATTGAAAAGTGCGGTAGATCGCAGTGTAGGCCCGTTAATTGGCGTTCCGCTCTGATCTGTGCGGCGACAGCGAGGTGCGCAGGCTAGGCAGGTATCTGGAGCCTGCGAGCACGAATGTCAAGTTCAATTGGGCCCCTGCGCCTCCCCAATTACAGTAGTCCTGGACGTTCGGAGTTGACAGACAAGTACTTGCCAAAACCCGCTTCGTTTGGCAAGTTGCTGTCCCTTCGAATGACAGGTTCTGCAAGGCTAATCCACAAATAACAAATTTGGAGCGTGAGTGTGACGTGTATAGCGAAGTGAATTGATGTTCTGATGGGAGTGTATCAAGATGAAGTGAGCGGTTCAGGGAAGCTTGCATTATTTCACGCACTAGGAATACATAGGCCATAAGCTGCATGTGCATGTCTTGCATGCAACCCTGTGTTTCAGCAGCTGGAGCCTTGGGCCATTGATGCGTACACATGCAAGGCATTAGTAGCACTAGCAGGGCACGTTGAGATAGCTGGCGAACGTGAGGAGCAGGAGCCAGGCGCACCACTAGGTAGGCGGTTTGAGCCTACGGACGCGATGGCATAGAGGTTGGAGATCACGCTTGGTCAAGACAAGAATAATATATTCCACTAGGGCTGACCCTGGGGTCAGGGACTTCGCTGAGGGCATGCTTCGAGTCTTGGGTGTCGCGGAGAAGGAGGTGATGCCATAGGTGATCGCGGAGACGGCGACACCCTAGTAGTACTCGGTCTGTAGACTGTGATTAGCTGCTATGGCTAGTTATGTGCCCAGCCGAGAAATCGTGCCTCACCGGTGGTCGTCTTCGCAGCGCAGGAAAATGTCCCGTTGTACTTTGTAGTGTCCCCGGAGTATATAATCAGCGCCATTCATGGAGTGCCAAGGCGAAATATACTCACGCTCCACCCAGAAGATGACCGGCCCAAAGCCAATAATTCCATCAACACCGGTGAAACCCGAAGATGACGTGGCGACCTAGAGACAGAAAATCATCATTGAGATAATCATCAGGCAGATGCAGAATACCTATACCGATAGACTGCGCAGCGACCGTCGCGCCAGCAAAAGTCACTACATGTAAGTCAGGCTCGCTGGGGCGGACGCCCACGTGTAAAGAGCACGCACCACTTTCAGTGTACTCTGTCCCGGAGAAAGAGCCAGATCCGTAGGCGACGGAGACGGCCTTGCCAGTGGAGGTGCCACCCATAAACTTATTGCTCGCGCCGACCCCAACGATCAGCGAGGACTAGTCATGGCATTAGAATACAATTATGAAGAAAGCTGAGAAGAAAACTTACAACTTGTGTGCCGACCATGACGGCGACGTAGGTGTCGTCCTCGTTTGTGACCGTTCCCCGAGTCCACCGCGGCCGCGGCATCCCCGTTGAAGTTCGCGATCCGCGCATCGTCCAGACCGCGACGAGGTTCGCGAGGAAGCCGACCTAGTCAGATAGTCAGATTCGGCGCGGCGTGAGTTTGTGTGTCCTGCGCAGGGATATGGAGATGCACGCACGAAGTCCTCGCCGACTTGCTCCTGGTCCGCGACTGTGCACGTTCGTTGCCAGAATTGGGCTGCAAGGGAAGGAGGGAAGCGGGAAGGGAGGTGCGACGCACCGTATCCGTCAGCGTCGGTTGTGGAGAAGCCGGCGCCAGCTGTGGTCGGGGTCAGGCGCTATCAGCCGCGAACGATCGGGGGAGTACTGGGAGGGAACAAGGGAACGAACCTGGTTGGTCGACCCAGAAGGTATCGGCCTGCTTGCTCCAGCTGTAGTTGTTCTGTTTGATGGTGTAGTCGTCTTGGATCTCGAGCGGCCCATTCTGCGCGGCGGACGCGTCAGTGGTCAATACGGGAGTGCATGGCTTGGACACGATGCGCACCTCCAAGAAGAATCCAAGGAAGCTGATCAAACCAGATGTTCAGCACCAGCACCCCTGTTATTGATGGGCTTTAAGTTTCGCACCTGCTGGCCCCGGGGCCCCCGTTCAGCCAAATCAGCTACGGCTCGTCGTCGTTCGCGTTGACCACCGTCAGCGAGCCGTTCGCCTTCTCGAAGCCCCAGAAGAGGCTGACGGCAAGCTGTGCGCACGCCGCTGAACTTGGTAATGGCCCAGGCTGTTTCATGTCCGTGGGTTGTCCGTGGCCGCGTTCCCCGTTTCACGTCATATTTGCGTCATCCTTCTTTTGTTGGTTCGTCGCTGGAACAAACAAGTGGCACCACCAAAATACCAGCTGTCGCAGTACTAGTGTTTATGGTTGCCGACAGTTCCAAATCCTTTGTTCCCACTCGCCGGGAGTGCGTCGACGGCTACGGGTCACGGTATGCGTGATTTTGGGGGTTCAATGTCGTATACCCTGGACACTGTAGGCTGCTGTAGGCGAGGCTGGGAGGCTTGGAGCAAGCAGTGATCGTCCATCAGGATTGGGGAGCCCCACTTGCTTGGCTCTGGCGGGGAACAAACAAGAAACGGATCTGCCGTGAGCTGAGAGATGCACCCAGACTAAGACTCGTAACCACTCTTAGTATGTAGATGAACCTGACGACACTGTGGTTTTTTGGAAGTGAACGGGTTGAAAGAAGGTATTTAATTCAACGAATGTATTCGGGATGAGCCCCCTCGCCCAGGTGAGCGAGAGCGAGAGCAAGACACGTTCTGCTCAGTGCTAAATCTGCTGATCGATCACGCGGGCGAATTTAGGGCTGGCAAGAATCACTGATTCTCACCGGCCCTGAAGTTTGAACGATATCCGCGCGCAAAGACTTTATTGCCCCCA
>KV417634.1:19962-59173 GCA_001630335.1 Athelia psychrophila
ATTATGTTCAGTACGGGTTATGCGCGGTCGAGCTGAGCACTCACGGGATTGATCTGGCAGATAGAAATTATAGATGTTATAAGTGATGTCGCGCGTTTTAATGTTATATTGACTGCCCGCGATATCGTTTAGCGTGCTGTCGATGACCTCAACCCGCGCAGGAAATGCACGGCATGACCCGTCGCAAGAGTTGAAGGGGTCGGGCATGGTGTCCGTTATGCTCTCGTTGGGGCGATTTAAGTACCGGGGTGCGGCAAAACATGAGACACCCCTGAAGGGAGTTACTGCGTGATTGATATTGGGTGGTCAGGAGACTTGACGCCGCCGGGGCGCCGTGCATCCTGGGCGTATAGATATGACAAACCACTGATATGGAATTTGCAAAGACCTTTGGGGCACATCAGTCGAGAATAAAGGCGTAGACTGCATGCGCCTTCGCTTAAACTGTAAGCTGATCTGCACCATATGGTCGATGCCACTGCAATTGGTGAGCATTGGAGCCGGCGAGACCGAGGCAATACGCACATATTGTTCCGCCTTTCGGCCTATTGGTAAATCTGCGGTGCAAGGGGTGGGCGCAGCAAAGGTGTAGCACACGCTGAGTCATACTTTACATTTTCTACCATCGGCCGATTTGGTAAACGTGAATGCAACATCCAAAGACGTCCTAGCGTACAGCAAATACTGTACCATTTCGACCACATGTTCACGGGTTGTTACATGTTACCAGTTCAGTCGCCATGAGATCCAGTTCAAGGCCGATGGTTTCCGTTTCACTATCAGAGAATGTTCAGTTCAAAACAGAAAAAGTTCATTGGCCCAACATACCCACAAAGCCTCGCTATCTGCTCTTGCTCTGAAAAGGGGGCGCCGTGCTGCGGGCCACCCCGTGTGTTCAGTTCAGGATACGCTGTTACCCGTAACTGAACGTGGTCGAATGGTACAGTAGGACAAGTTTGGCGTGTCCAGTCGATCGGTGCGACCCGCGTGGCTACGTATATACTATACCGCACCCTGAGCCTGATAATCTATGATTACTACACGGGCTTCATTTTGCAACCGGCGGTGCCTGCCGCACCCAGGGCCGAATGCCGGCTCGATTTTCGTGTTTGTGGGATGAAATAAATAATTGTAAATAAAGGAAAAGAAAGAAAAGAAAAGAAAAAGAAAAGAAAAAGAAAAGAGAGGAAAAGGAAAGATTTAGCCACGCAGCTGTGCCTCGGCGCTCTCTAAGTCTCTCCTCGAACCCTCAACTTTCCTCACAGAATGCGCGATACAAGCCCAGGCCCCGACTCGGACTTAGAATACTGGCAGGGTGATCCGCCGATAAGTGGTTCGGTATGGGACGAGCTTTTAGCCCTCGAACACGGCGCGCCGCCGCCGCCTGCACCCATTGAGACATCGGAACAGGGAGGCTCGCACGTTGGTGCGTTTCAGTTCAGTTCAGTTCAATACAATTGAGCACGCGATGCTGATCTGTCAATCATAGCCTCGACACCTGCTCACGATGGTCACTCGGGGTTAAACACAGTGGTACCCGCGTCATCTGTAGATGTGGGTGCTTCTAGTTCTAGTGCGGCAGGTATGTCTACTTCTTACTCGGCCCATCTACCTCAGTCCCTGACAGCTGATACCAGTAACCACCGGCACATACACACCCATCGACATTACCGATCCCACACGCAAGCGCGGAAAACCGAAAGGACCGCCCAAACCGCGCGGACGTCCAAAGAAGACGGTGGATCCTGACGCGCCGGTGAAGGAGAAGCAGCCGGTCGGACGGCCAGCAAAGGTGGTGGATCCTGATGCACCGGTGAAGGAGAAGCGGCCGGTCGGACGGCCAACAAAGGCGGTGGATCCTGATGCGCCGGTGAAGGAGAAGCAGCCGATCGGACGGCCAGCAAAGGCTGTAGATCCTAACGCGCCGGTGAAAGAGAAGCAGCCGGTAGGACGGCCAGCCGCGGCGAGGCTTCCCTGTAAGAACATCATGATGTATCCCTCTGATTTACACATAAAGCATCATGATGTAGCATCAGCAGAATAGGAAATGGCTTGGCGGGTGCTTGAGCCGACTTTGACAAAACATGTCTTGAAAATATCTTGAAATTGACTTTGGTGGTGTCAAAACCTATTCAAATCAACCAGAAATGCAATTAAAAAAATTCCCAAGACAATTTCAAGACATGTTTGGCCAAGTCGGCTAAAGCACCCGCCAAGCCATTTCCTATTCTGCTGATGTACCCCCATAAGTGAGGGCCTTCGAACTCGCGCTGGCATCACTTTTTAATGTTCTGGCTGCATACCCGTATAAAAGCTTGGGCGGGGAATGGATAATAATTGGGCTTCCGAATGCGGCAGGTATGCAGAATGCAGTGCTGGGATGTAAAAGGGTGCCTGCCGCCTTGGGGGTGGCCTCAAAAGCTTCGATAATGATTTCCAGATGCGGTGGATGAGTGTTGGGCGTGCCTGGGTGCTCGGGCAGCCCGGGGGGTGCCAACAAATGTGATTTTGCGATGTGGCTGTGTTTGCGCGAGGAGGAGCAGCGGCCGCATTCATCACAGGTATTACTCGATTGGGTATCACTGCAAACCCTTCCGGCCCCCCTCCTCCCCACCTCCTCTAGCTACACTTTTGGTATTGATTACTTTCACTGTGACTCACCTTATAATACTTGTATGTTCATAGTCCGGGCTTTAAATAAATAAATTGATAAATCATGCGAAAATCATGATTATTCACTTAGGTCCACACAGAGGGGATCAGAATAATTTTATTTCCTAGCATTCTGGAGATGTAGATACAGCATGAGTTATCTAACATAAGGCTATGTAGCACGTATTCAGGCCCGAAAGCGAAAATATGGGAGTAGGAAGAGGTGTAAGTAAGAATCCCGCCTAAAACTCGAAGTCTCCCTTCCTCTTGCGCGTTTGGAGGTGCACTGGGTGATTAGCGGTGTATGTGTCAAATGGAGTTACCAGAGGTGTTGGAAGTGGCATTGGAATGAGGGCGGACTGAGAAGGGGGGAGCCGGCGGGCGCGCAGGGTGGGCGCGGGGAAAGAGGTGGGCGCGCCCGCACCGAGCGTGTACCGATAGCGGCCGCGCGCAAATCGGCAGGATATGTTGCTCAAATCACATATCAATGGAGGTGTGTGGTAGATGAAGCCAAAGCTGATGCATGGGCGAGAAAACGTCGCGAGGGCGAAGAGCGTTGGCAGCGCCGCGCGCTCGTGTTGTGGCCTGGGGATCCTGATCGAGGGTGTAGCTGCGTCGCAGTAGATCCCAGGGTGGTTTATTGGAAGCGCCGGAGGAATCAGGGGTGCAGCATGCACGGGCGAGAAGATGTGGTGGGGGCGAAGAGTGTTGGCAGCGCCACGCGCTCGTGTTGTGGCCTGGGGATCCTGATCGATGGTGTAGCCGCGTCGTAGTAGATCTCAGGGTAGTTTATTGGAAGCGTCGGAGGAATCAGGGGTGCAGCGTGCGGGGTGGGGGGCACGAGTGCAGACGCCAGCGCGATATACATGAGGGAGTCCGTGCGACGTAGCGCTTGTTGGGGACTGCATATGGGTGCGTTGGGGGTGGCTGAGGGCGCTGGGTGGTGAGCACCCTTGACAGCACTTCGGGGATGGATCATTAATAAACATACAGCTGGACAGCATTATTGGTATTGCTTCAATCTGTCTCATCACTCCCTAAGTGCGCTGAAAATCTATCTAATACTCACATAGTCGCCGGGTTCAATATATCTCCCCGTGGGATTGACGCAAGTTAGAGTTTGCGTCAATCCCACGGGGAAAATATATTGAACCCGGGGCTGTCCGGCGATCACCATTACGTGAGGCGGCTGGCACAGGTCTCAGTTCTCAGTTTCGCCAGGACTGCATCTCAGATCTCAGCTGGAGCTTGGCCCATCTGTAGCTATAGCGCTACACGTAGCGGCCTGTTCCAGCGGTCTGACTTTCTGTCGCAGCCATGCTATATAATGAAATACCTCGAACTACCACGGTCATTTGTTGCGCGTTGTCCCAAAATTTGTAATCACGCTTTGTCATCTTCCCTCGCAGTCTCGGCATCTCAGTAGGGACGCTCAATTCTAAGCGATCACGTTCAAGATGAGTGCCGTAACCATCAAATCTGCGACACATTTGGTAGCTGCGGCGCTGTTGCCGTCCGGCGTTGACAGGAATTTTCGAAGTCCGCCGTTTAAGTTTGCCCGTCTGAGCCCCTTGGGGGCATTGATTCTCGCAGTGAGATGTACATGGACAGACTCATAATGATCATACCTTTCATATGAGACAAGAATTCAAGAGATTGAAGCAGAATTGAGGTCACAGCAGCACATGCAAAACTGTATCAGTGACTGGTGGTGTGTCACTGGCCGGTGAGTAACTGTACTTAATGTGTCGCAAACAGCGCCACAGCTACCAAATGTGTCGCAGAATTGATGGTTACGGCACTCGTTTTGAACGTGAACGTGAACACTTAGAATTGAGCGTCCCTAGTGCGCTCCAACCATTGAAGAAGCGATGAACTATACAATGTGCATGTTCAAATTATACAAAATATCTAATAAAGCCCCTGTTTGCGCTGAGAAGGAACTCTCACGCGAACGACACCATCAGCCAAAATATTAGCAGCATCAGTTTCACTATCACAAGAAGTCAGCACAGCAAAGTTACACCCAAAATGGTGTCACATACCTTGACAACAACTGCTTCTTGCGCGGCCCCGAGTCCCCTTTCGAAACTGCATACACATCCGCCTTGCGCTTGCTCGAGTTGGCTGAGCTCGATAATGTCAATACGGCCCCCTTGCCTCGCTTACTCAATCCTTGTCCATTGCTCCTGACAGCCTCCGTAGAGTCAACGGCCATAAGCCCTCCGTCTGTCATGCAAAAGACAGCAGAAGAGACGTCATCAACAGCCTTCTTCCACTCGTCTGATGCACTTGATGCTACACCCCACCACCGAAGGGCAAGTATCACCAGAATCAACCCATGCTTGCCGGGCTTACGAATGTCCTCCCAGCTCATGAGATAGGTTGGTGGGATCATTCTAGGGTTACCCTCTTGGACGCGAGAGCGAGGCTGTAATGCGGACCACCATTTCCACCACTTTGCTCAAAAGTCCCCCAACACAATGGCCTGGTCTGCCCACCTCCGTGGCACCCGCATCCAGTTTTGAACAACTTCGGGGCGTAGTTCAATCATGGGTTCAAGGTTACCGCCTGCACTTTCCTGAGAATGTATTAGAATGTGCGATGATGATATTATTGAAGAATGAACATACGGGGAACCCTTCGTTCTCAAGAAATTGAAAAAAGAAACCCAGGCATCGTAGCCATGTGTCTCCCCATTCCTCTGTTCCACCCACCAAGTACTCGTAAGTCTCGATCACTGAGGACGGCCATCGGGACATTTCTGGAACCGGCCAAGAACTTGCAGAGCGACCCGCACACAAGGATGGTGTAGCTGGCAGCGCGGAGGTGTTCGCAGAAGGTGGTGGTGGTGGTGGTTGAGCAAAAGGGATTTCCATTGCACGATTTCCAAACCCATTGAGACCGGTATATCTTGGTTTGGGCGAGGTACCACGAGCCACTGGACGCGGTCTTGGTCGCACCGGTGCAACTGGAGGCAAAGGTGCAGGTAGCAGAGCGGCGGGTGCGACAGGAGGAGAGGGTGCGGCAGGTGCGACTGGACGATATGCCACAGCGGGTGCGGCTGGACGAGATACCACAGCGGGTGCGGCTGGACGAGATACCACAGCGGGTGCGGCTGGACAGGATGCCACAGCGGGTGCGACCGGATGGGATGCCACAGCCGGTGTGAACGGAGGAGATGATGTGGTGGGTTCGACTGGGGATGAGCTGGTGGTTACAACTGGAGGGGATGATGCGGCGGGCGTGACTGAAGGAGGTTGCTGAATGAGTGACCATAAATCATCTAGTACAGTGGTGCAGCGTTCACGCAGATCCTCTTGGTCGGTTAGAGGCCAGTCTGTGCTTGTAGACACCGGTGATGGGGTTCGGGAAGGTGGGAGTGGCGACTCCTCACGTTGCTCCTTTGGCATGTGCTGCGCTAGTTTGCGGCCGTTTTGAACAGGTAACACCTCTGCTGTGTTATTAGCGGTAGGTGTAGTAGTATTTGCTAGTGATGTTGCTATCTGTGCATTGATAATGGCAGCTGCAGGGGTGATAACGACCGGGATGGGAGGCGACAAATTTTCGCTGGTTATCGGGGCTGGTGGTGAAGGGACTGCCGCAGTTTTATTCGTGGTGTCATGAGGAGTAGAGGATACTGAGGGTAGCGATGTGGAAGGTTGCGTCGAGTGTGGTGAAGGTATACATGTGGAAGCGACATCGGTGTCAGTTGCAAAAGAGGCATTCTCGATTTGGTCTAACAACTTCATTTCTTCCAACTCTGTCTCGGGCAAGGCCCTACGCTTGCATTCTTCAGTCGCTGTGACCATCCGGTAAGTCTATGTATCATTCTGTGGATGTATGACTTACTGAAGTTTGCTCTGGCATAGCCCACCAACGATTGTGTTGCCGCCTCAAACCCCAACGGATCAAACATTGGCCAAGTTGCTGTCGACAAGCCGCCTGGCCAGTTCACATTGATACTCCTCGCCTTGATCTCTCCGTTTCTTTCAGGTATGGGCCCAACTATCTGGATTGACACTGAAGCCTGCATTTGGGCCGCGATAGCATCTGCGATCGGGCGGACATATTGGGCAACAAAATGGAGTTGACTGAAAAGCAGGTAAGTAAAGTGCATATTAGATAATTAGGTACACACTGGTGGAACTGATGCGGGGTCATTGGAGCAGTCTTCATGTTATTCCAGTTCTCCAGTGCCATCATGTGTTCGTCTGCAGCCATTTGCTCCATTTGCTCCCTGACGTCTTGGGTCTCCGCTTTCCAGAACTCGTAAATGACCTTAGCCCTGAAGCCGACTGGCACTGGGTTCTCCATTTTCTCTTGGACTCGCTGTACCTCGCTCGCCATGTCCCACTCCAGCCTGGCCGCCGCAAAACGGTTTTCGTACTCAGATTTAATGTGACTGGTGTACCGTTGTTTCGTGTAAGTCTGCAATGCACTACGTTTCTTCGGTGCTGTCCATGTATCACGGCCGAAAAGGCCAGAGAACCCCTGTGTTGTCGTAGAGCTCACAACACTCTTGTAGCGATGGCGAAACCATTGAGATAATTTCTGCATGGTACATCCATCAATCAGTATCAGGTCAGTGATGCAATGCATAGAACTGACAGTTCATAGGCTTGCAGATCTTTTGCTTGCAGCATCTGCTGCGTCTTGCGAGGTCGCCCCTCGCATATTCTCATCTACCACAGGGGCGTCCGGGCCAACATGTTCGTCTTTCTCCAAGGTAAAGTCACCCGAACCGTCATCGCCAAACTCTTTTATGAATTCACGGGTGATAAAGCTGTAGAATTCCCCAGTGCGGCCAGCATCCTGAGCTGCCTGAAATAGTGCGGCCCTCGACACGAGCCAAAGGGCTTTTGCCCCCTTGAAATGCTCCTTCCCGCCGTGCTTCTGCATCTTTTTGTCGGGCTGCTGAGCATGAAGAGTCCCTTTAGATTTTTTTTTTAGAGTAGGACCCATCGATTATGGTAGTGCAGAGAAAGCGAGAGGAGAAAAGACACTGAGTTGGTATGTAAATTCGGTTTATGCTACACCTTGTCACCAAGACGCACCACATTCAACCCAAAGGGATCATGACCGACGGCCGGTCATGGAAAAACTTATTGATTCGGACAACCCTGTCCAACCCAGTTCGCGTTTTAGGTGAGGCGGCGGAGGGCGGTGGTGCTACCGGCATGATTATAATCCTTGCATGTATATCAACCAAATGTAAGTACCTATGAACAGCAATCATTTGTAGTTCAATGTAGAGTGAAAATTAGATTCACAAACCGCACACGATGATTTTATTGTTGATAAGGCAGTAGTACAAACTACAACAAACTTGCCACCTGTATGGCATGATTCGGAATGTTCACAGCTCCTCCTACCTTGGAGTGTCGACTACCCAGTTCAGAAGTGATCGCAGCGCCAGATCTTTTGTGTATCATTCCAGCAGATGCCGATGGGGTATGTAGCCGTTGCCCTGCACGGTAGCAATATGTCGTGTAAATTAGGAAACTTTGAAGCTGAAGTGGGCAAGAAGTATATGTGCGATATTACAGAACTGTTCGGGATCGTCAAGGTCAGTTAAGGGTCAATATTAATGAACAGTATGAAAGATAGAAGCCGTGTAATTTTTTTTCCGTCTTGCCCTCTCTCATTTCCGACCTACCACCCTCCTATCACAATCCAACATCCTAGCACACTGAAATGGACGGTGCACACATTCCCGAGGACATTGCTGTTCTCATGGCCACTGCGATGGCTGTAGGTGCGTATTAATTTCTCCATTTTGCACCTGTGCCGGTTACTAATATATATTCGCTGTTCAGGAGCTTCCAGCTCCGATGTCGTACAAACCACATACTCTCTATATTCGCCTGACGGCGAAATTGAGGTTACACGCACCAAGATTTCTTTCATATTCCACCACCCCTGCGACACCTCACCCTATCGCCCGCCCATTGGGTCTACCATCGAGGACACTACATTTGCCCTTCTCAGAGGCGAGTGGCCATTCTCTTATGAGAACCCCACTCCTATCACTCCCACCAACTCTGTACGCCATCCTTCCCCAATTACCATTTCCACTCCCACCAACACCTCACGCCATCATTCCCCAATTACCATCTCCTCCACTGCGACATCGCGGTCTGGCAGTCCCCCGGCCTATATCGAAGACACAGCCCCTCTCGACCTGGGCGCTTTAGCCGGACCGTTTCATTTTGACAAAGTCACTCCCAACGCTCGGCGTAGCCGCCGCGCTCGCAACAGAGCAATACCCCCAGCTGAAAGGTGGTATGCTGTGACATGAGGTGCGGGCGTCGGCGCAGTTTACGGAGCGTAAGTATTTCAAAAAATTATTATGTTCTATCGCTAATTTTGATTGCCTTGCAGTGCTATGGTACGCGCACTCACTCGCGGTGTGTACGGGGCAGAGGCAGTACACTACCCCTCCAAGGAGCTTGCTGAGGCGGCTTTCGATCTCGCCCTGCGAGCCGGATTTGTTGAAGTCATCTAAATTTCTATCAAGTAGTACATATTGCTTGTATTGTGAATGGAAAAAAATGGATTGCCTACTGAGGACTACAGATGGTACCAAAAATGCGATCACTACGCTGGTTTTGCGCGTCAGATGAAGAACCCTGATGTAGCAGTAGCATGCCGACAGCCGCTCACGTCCTAGTCAAGTGCTGCAATGATAATGTACGGGGCTCCGAGTTACTCGAGTCGTCGGGAAGGGATGAGGTATATGGTCTTGTAACCTTGTCGTGATCCTGAGCTCCCACGGTTTGCACTTCGCGCGAGGAGCGAGGACGCCTGATCGTGCTGGAGGTAGTGCATTTACGGCGATGTTGTTGGTCAGCCAGAGTGGGTGCTGAGACATATTGGGCTGAGGAAGTTGGAGCCTGGTACTGCGGCGAGTGCCACAGGGTCCTGGGCGATACCTGCACAACCCATAGTCGTTAGTAAAACAATTAGAACAATTGGCTCACCTTTTGCAAGCTCTCCCAGTCCATGTGCCCACTAATCCGTCGTTGTAGTGGTGGTAGGAGGATAAGAGTCGATGATCAGATGAGTTGGACTTTCTACTCCGACCATCCGATCATCGTCGTCCGCAATGTCGGCTGAGCTCCAGTCAACATTGGGGTACATTGTATCATGTAGCATGTAGTATATATGTTATTCACTTACTCAAATCACTTTGAACTTCTCCGAAGCTCACCATATAACCCTTATCAAAACCGAGTGGCCATGGTGGGCGCTTATAGGGACAAGTGTTCGCGCTCACCAGTTTTCGAGCTCTCATGGTGGCCAAAACACATCGGAAACCATTCTGAGTTCGTAGATGTGTTACTTATATGCCAAATAACAGCACCCTGAAATTTGGTCGATTATCTATAGGCAGTGGCCATTAATATCGTGTGTAATTAGCTCAGACGCGATGAAATACAGGATCTCAGTGTAACAGCTTCACTTCAATATGTCGTTTCCGATGCCCAGCAGGCACATCATCTCCGTTTTTGAATCAGTATTTTGCAGTATAATACTACATGATATGTATACTGCTTGGAAGTATTTCGACGCTATCTGCATTCTGCATTCTCCCAGAGTATAGGTATTTGACTTGTAATTTCAGGTAATTAGCCTCCTGTATCTCCCAGATATGCGCAGTACACAGAGGCATATTTTATAACAATTATATACATACCACTGGGCACTCTGGCAAAGGCAATTCCATCTAAGGTACATAATAAGTTTATCATGACCACAGGAAGCTAATCAGAGCGTAAAACAATGGACGCCACAATGGACGCGTGGGCCACTTTCGCGATGAGAATGCATTCTCATCGCGAAAGTGGCGTGGAAAACACCAAAGCCAAACATGCCCAAGCGCCAAACCTGCGCAAACATGTTTGGCAGCTTATAACACTTGCGCGCGCGTTCCAGTAATCCATTCCCACCTTGCTTCGCACCACATCTTTTCCCCCCTTTTGTTCTTTCCCTCTCATCCTCATGCCTTGGCAACAACTCGTTACCCGTCTACGGTTAGTACTATTATTTCTTCCTTTCTTCCTTTCCCATTTTTTCATCCTTTTATTGCTAATGATTGGCGGTCCCATCTGGATTGGCGGCTAAGCAGAATCCCCTGCACTTGTCGGAGTCCGCCCTAACATACAAGGGCGGTACGCGGACCAAGGTCTTCGTGCCCCGCACTCCAGACGGCAGGGCTGGTGCGAACAGCTCAGCCTCTCCACGGGAGTCATCAAAACCCCTTCTTATTTTTCTTCTTCATTTGTCTCTTTTTTTCCATTTCATTTCATCGTGCTCTACTATTTGCTTGTGTTGCACACTCACTCACACACATCCTACTCTGCAGGTCACTCACGTGGTTACAGGATGTAGGCTAAGGGGTTTCGTAGCTGTGAGGTTCCGGGGGAAGGGGACGCAGGTGCGTGTGCTGCATGCTCAGCTCGTCAACATTTTATTAATTTGTTCTCCCACAGCCGCCCAGTCTATCCAGCATATGCTGACGCTTTCGCTAACCATCCCTCCCTGTACGCACCACTCCGCATCATCTCCATTTCCCAGCTATCGCACACCCCTTCCTACTTACTCCCACTACTTTGCATCCCCGCTGTATCTTGCGACTGTTACTATGGCCACACGGACTTCGGTTGCATTGACTGCGCGCAATGAAGCTGTCGGCACTCTGGTACGTCCCATCGTTTGATATGTGGAGCATCCAGCTGACGGTTTTTGGTCCTAGAGCGCCTCAACGGATGGACAGGTTTTAGATGCTGTAACCTGATCGAGCCCGATCTACCTGCGGGGTGGGGAAGTTACGCTTTGCGTATATTGCATGCTCTCCTGCGGATCTACCTTCGGGGTGGAGAAGTTACGCTTGGCAGGTGCTATCATTTATATCTACCTTCGGGACGGGGAGGTTACGCTTAGCGTATATTTTCTTTTATTGCAAATATAAAAGACAATGAAGTCGAACTTACCTAACATTCAATACCCTCGGGAATGCCGTCGTAATGACGGTCTGGAATGAGCATTATGAGCATTTAGCACTTGCGCCCCCTGAAACAATCTGCACATGCCAGTCATGCACAAACAACGTCAAACATGTTTGCGAAGTTCGTTGACTCCGCTCGCGAAACCTTCCCTAGAACCTTTTCCCGTTACCTTTTGCACTTCGTTTTTCCTTTTCAGTTTGCATTTTAAACTATCATGCCTAGTGGGGATCTTCAACACCCTTTATCTAAAGGGGAGCGGTATAACACCCTCAATGGTTAGTTCACATCCGTTTCTTTTCTATTTACGAGTAGTATGACACTATGAAATTAACCGACTACTTTCACAGCAAGCTTTTTTGCATGCCTCCGCCGTCAAGAGGAGGTTCAGGTGAAGCTGGAAGAGGCGGAACATATAGCAATATTCCTCGCCAGCTATGATGATAGTTGCCAGTCTGGTTGCAAGTCCTATGTGGTCTCCGAGGCCAGGGGGAAGTTATGAGCAGGTACGTTAGATAATCCATCTGACCATTTAACTCGTCTGACCGCCCATGTACAGTATGTCGGCTCATAAACCACCACATCAACCGGAATCATGGTCCGGTTATGTTTAGAATTGAGTTCCAATATCGCAATTATGATCTTTTCTTCTGTACAAAATATGTATCAATGTTGTGCTGCGGCTGCTGCCTCGCTTTCCCACATTTTCGCCACCCAAATCCACTTCGGGAAACGAGCACGAGTCAGATACCGAAACACCCTCCAGCTGTTTCTCGTCACATCTGCGCACATGTCTCCAGCGTTCACTCCGGCTTCTTCTCAAAATCTTCAGATTTGGACAGCTCTGACAGCGACGGTGACAACGACACTCAGTTTCTACCCACATCCCAGGCGTTGTTGAAGAGAAAGCGACAACGATCGGAGGCATCCGCAGAAAGCTCTGAGAGCGAGAACTCCCATCCTCCGCCAACACATAACAACAAGGCACAGGATAGAAAGTCACGGAAGGCAGAAAATCAACGACGGTATTATCAGAAGTACACTTCATTTTATATCTATGGCATTTCACTGACATCTTGCCGTCAAGGAATAAATGCAGGGAACAGCAAAGTGCTGGACTTCGAGCTTTGCAGTATGTGACATGTGTGGCTAATGCCTTTTTTTCTTTACTTACTAATGCACCACAGGCGAGGCGAGCCAACGAAATCACAAGCAGGCTGCTCATTGGATTCATTTATGTTCTACACCTTCCAAGTCGTTCAAGAGCCCGCACCTCAGCAACTCAACTATCCCTCCCAGTTCGATCTTCCCCGCCCTAACGACGCTGTTGCATCCCATCCCGGTCGTCACTATCTTGAATCACACCCTTCTAGCACGAACACTAATGGCCGCATGTCTGTCGCGCCAGACGAAGTCATACAAGAGTGGCCTGTGTGGACCGCGCGTGATCATGTAGTAGGCCTTCGTCGGTGGATGCTGGATCTTGAGTGGTCGCTAGGGGCATTTGAGAGCTGGACGTCCCAGTTCATGGAGGAATGGTCAGCAATGAGACAGCAGCCCGATGCTATAGTTGGGCCATGGCTCGAGTTCAATGAGAGCAAAGCATCCACAGGCCGTCTTATTCTGAGATATGTTGGTCGGGTGATGGATGGTCGGCTTTCAGGTGATCTGGCGGAGTGTCGTGACCTCGCGCTGCAGATTCACCAGCTTGGGAGCCCACTTTACTCCGCTGTGATCGGGTTGGAAGTGAGCTTGCAGTGGGTGAGGATAGGCTAGAGTACCTGTCTCAGTATATGTATATCTGCTTCGGCAATGGCATGAGTTATGATGTGGCAGCATCATACAAAATAGACGTACTTGCCAAATGCTTGCTGTCATTGCGCCTAGCCCTAGCGCCCAGAGTCCTGATTCAACTTGAAGCGTGTGATATTTTGCAATCAATGAACCCTAACTACCGGGAAAAACTTTGATCATCACTCAGCTGATGCGTACCTTCGATGCCGAAAGACACCAGGAAAAGTGAACTCCAGCCTTCATTTTACAACCACAGCCAGCGCCCATTTGTGTCTCGCGATGTCACCACTGCGTCCAGTGTTACCGGTGGTTCCTCCTCACACTTTGTCTCTCAACTTGTGACCGGTACCTCGGCAGCAGCTCCAAGCGACGGCTATGCATCTGCTTACCCTGTGCCTATGGATGTGGACGACAATGGCGTAGATGATGAGGTGCCCCCACTGGCTGAGGCAGGCCCTGCACTGCACACAGGACTCCCTGGAGTCAAGGTCGTCCCTGTCCCTCGCAAACGATACACAAATTCAGTGAGCGTGTTTTTTTGACATGGAACTGGTGTGGATAACTCACCATATTCCAGGACATACCTTTGGCCACATGGGCCGGTCATCGCGACGAGTACTTGGATGAATTGATAGGGCTAGATGGGCGAGGACGGTTTCAGTCATCATGCGCGGGCTGCAGACAGGCTTCTCCGGCATACCGATGCAAGGACTGCACACATGGTCCCCTGTGGTGCAAGGATTGTATCATCAAGAATCACCGCCAGTCCCCGCTTCATATTGTAGAGGCGAGTTATGTTTCATTTTGCTCTGTAATCATATCTTGCTGACGGTGCAGCTCAAGCAATGGACGGGGCTGTTTTTTGGACGCACTACATTGAAGAAACTTGGCCTTCGGATACAGCTTGGACACGCACCAGGCCGTTACTGTACCAGCTTCGTGGAAGGCAACAAGGACTTTGTTGTCATCCACACCAACGGTATTCACACTGTTCAATTCGAGTTTTGTGGTTGTACGGACGTGCCTGCGCACATCCAACTTCTGCGTATCAGTTGGTACCCCGCAACCCCTCTCCAGCCACAAACCTGCGCTACACTGGACGCCCTCCGCCAATTCCATTTTCTCAATTTACAGGGTAAGACGACTGGATACAGCTACTATTGAGCGCTAGAGTACATGTCGGATAATACGGGACTCAACCCACCTCCTGTGAGTAGCTTGCATTTTGCTTGAAGTGCGCGCCAGACTAACTTCAATCCCCAGGACCGTCTGCCCAAGTGGATGTTGATGGTGCGAGAATATCGACACTTGAAGATGTTAAAGCGGGGTGGGCGAGCGTTCGACCCAGAGGGGGTCAATGCTACCCTTCCGGGGTCATTGGCCATTCCCTGTCGAGCGTGTCCTATACCTGACGTCAACCTGCCTCAAGGATGGGAGAGTAAACGGGGAAAAGAGTGAGTATCTTCTGTTCTTCTGATCTTCAAGCTTGTTTCTGACAAACGTCTCAAGGTGGTTGTATATGCTCATTTTAGCCATGGATGCCAACTTTCGTCTTCGGAGCAAGCTGCGCGGAATCTCTGTGGATCCGCATCTCAGCCCAGGGTGGTCCTATTTCGTGAACCATGCTCCTTATGCCACATTCATTGCGGACTATGTGGATCAGGTAGAAGTAATAACATCATCTTTGTTACATTGTAACAACGTCTAACAACTAGCTCTCTAGATCGGGACCTGTGTTGGATTTCAAGCTTTGCTCAATATGCTTATGAAAAAGTCGAAGGGTTTGCGCGCTACTGGGATGGCTGCCGTTAGTTGCGCCCGCCACCAACTGTTTCGGCCACTGGGAATGGGGGATTTACAAAAAGAAGAGCGGTGCGTCCTCGTCATTCATTACTTTAATCACATTTGATGGACGCGCACTTTTTACATGACCAGACAGTGCAACATGGACTATCTTTTTACATCCAGCATCACGGGTCTAGGACTGCGAATGCTTACGATCTCATACGATGTTGGGTGCCAGTGGTTTATTCATTTCCACAGGAGAATGACCCTCCTTCCACGCCGCCTTCACGTCCCGGATACTATCCATGTACGACCCCTCGTTCCCAAATTCCACCTGCAGAGCCACGAAGAAAAATGTCACAGCCTGTTCTCTTTCAATTTCATGGAAGGCGGAGCTCGTACAGACGGTGAAGGGGTAGAGCGGAACTGGGACGATCTCAACGGTTAGGCCCCATCGACTTCCAAAATGCTCCCTGGCCACCGGTGGGAAACTCTTGACGACTGTTGCGCGTGGACCAATTGGAGGAAGACCACGGGTCTTGGTAGGTGTCTCGACACCAACACCTTTCATCATATTTACTGACACTTAATGAGAAGGCAACCTTTTACTGAAGCGGCTGATCTTAGCCATACCTCAAGCAATCCACTTGCACAACGACTTCGAGAGGTTCACTACCAGACTGCGCGAAGAGGATCCCGAGGAGCTCGAAGCCATGTCAGACGAACTCGCTGAGTGGGAGAAGGACAGGACAAAGCCCGATCCTTACCGGCTTCCTAAGTTTAGTAAGGCTATGTTCTTCAATGTGATACCAGTAAACTAACTGTGCTGCAGGTATGACTTTGGATGCTGTTCGCTTGCAGATGGCTGAGGAGGAGAAGGCTCGTGTAGAGACAGGGTCCTCCTTCACCCACGGGGTCACTGCAGGAGCCTTTCTCCTCCTTGGTACCAAAATACAAAATTTACAGTGAGTACGTTTTCCTCTTTCCCGCCTGATTAAGCTAACAACTCGCATTCAGAGACTTACTTCGCAGGGATGCCAAGGGCCTGCGTAAACAGACCCTTTTACAGAGTACAACAGTTGTGGAGCGGTGGACCACACTTTTGAAGCGAGTCACCCGTTTTCGTGAACTACAGGCCATCTACATGCCCAGCTTTGACCCCGCTAATCACCAGTCCGACCAACCCGCACCCGAACATGTGGAAGATTTTCCACTATGGATGCCCTCCGAGCTCTCTAAGTCCGATGTATGCAAGTATTGTCCTAACGGGCTTGCTGCTGTAGAGGACCGCATCCGCTTTGCAGAGGCCTCTGATGTCCTGGAGAGGCTATGTCATCACCTCCGCACTAGGTCATTTGCTAATAAGTTTAAGATCGCCAACATCACGGGCCAAGTCAGAAACTCTCGTGCGCGTGAGACTCAGGCCCGCATTGACGACAAAGTCAATGCCGCCGCCACAACATATCACCGGGCGCGAGGGGCGGTGAAGAAGTTGAGAGGCAGAGGGTCTTGGGAGGCGAAACTGCAAGTTCTGGATAAGTCACACATCCGCGCACTCAACGAGAGGGAATTGACGCAGCAGGAGAAGAACGAGGTGGCGGCGATACATGCAGCTAATGGAGTCATCACATCAGTTGACGTGGAGGAGGAGCGGCGAAATGCATCACTTTCTGTCGGTGAGAAAAATCGTGCGCCGTCATGGATTTGGTTCTCGGGTGTGAAGTTTGAGGGCATAGATGGCCCCTCGACCCGTAAAGGTACACCTTATAATCTATGTATACTCTAGCCATGCTGACTTTATCCCCGGCAGCTCTGCGTGTTGAGTGGGCGAAGGCGAAAGCGCGAGGTGCACGGTAGGGGGAAGAAGTCGTGCTACTTGACGAGGAGATGTGCCGTGTACTCCAGTTCTGTGACCGGAAGGAGCATTGGTGGAAGGACCAGCAGGGTTTAAGATTACTGATTGAGCCGCATGAGAAGACGCTTCACGAGGGGCTCCTCGCATACTCTGAGAAGCAGATGGCATTGGAGCGTGCTATAGGTCAATCTTGGGAGGCGAAGTGGAGGGGTATGCAAGAACGTGCAGCTCCCATTATTGCCGGTGAGATACCAGGAGACGCTGAAGATGAGGATGACTATGCTGGAGAGACGGAGGTGATTCAATTTTACTATGAAGACTATGATGATGCCGAAGACGACACCGAGCACGACGTTGAATAGATGTATAACCCCAATTTTGTCTTATATGTGCCTGTTGAATTAAAGGATGATATTACGTACTCAACAACACAGTCAGCCACTTGTCGCTCTTGCTTGAGACCGTGTGAATTTCATATTGAACCGTCGTCCCAGTGCCGTTCTTCCTGACTACCACCACATCACCCCACTTGCACCACACACTCTATCTCAATCTCATTCCCATGCAAGTCCGCGCATGCGTGCAGCCCAGTTTTTGCGTGATAGTGAGTCTACAATGCCTTCAATTCTCCTTCCTAGACAAACATGCTGACCATTTATACATAGCCGGCCCATGCGCGTACATTGCTCTTAAGCTCGCCAACCCCACACGCGTAAACAGTACAACCCTCACCAGCTGCCGCATGACTTGAGAGCCGTCAATTTGTAAGTTTATCCTTTGTTTTATCCTTTGTTGCACCCGCTAACGACTTTTGGTAAATTTTTTTGCAGATTCTTTGCTGTCGTCGTCCCACCAGTCAGCCAGCCCCATGCACACTTCCGCCCCCGCGCCCAAGTCTGCCCACCTGCGTCTACCAGCCTTTGCACTTTCTTGTGAGGCTACACCAGCCCGTGTACTGGCTCCCCAAGCCCGCGAGTCCCACCCATGAGCCCATGCCCCATCACCCACACGCAGTCCCACTCACACTGGCACCATCCATGCGCGCCCCGTGTCACCCTCACTCGCAGCCGCCTCTATCTACTGGCGCGCAGGAGCTGTCCGCCCACGCTCGCAGCCGCCGGCACCCATTCACACCGCCCACCCGTATCCGTGTTCGCAGCCATCCGTACCCATGCTCGTGACCAACCACATTCACATCATAGCCAGCCGCGCTCGCCATGACCCCCACTCGCAGTCGCCCGCACCCGCGGCCGCTGTCGCACTCACAGCCAGCCGCGCTCACCCTCACCACCACCCGCCATCGCAGCTGGATCCCACCCGAGCTCGCAGTCATCCGCATTCGCTGCCGCCCACCCTGGCACTCGCCGCTCGGCCTCACCAGAGCTCGCCGCTGCTGCCATGCCCTTGCAACTGCCCCGTACCCACTCCACCCACCCGCCACCACCGCCCACACATACTTGGACTGCCGCCGCAACCACCCGCACTCAGTCATCCATGCTCAGCTACCCACTTGCGGCCGCCGCTTATTGGACACCCTCGCTGCACCTTCCGTGCCCACTCGCAGCCGCCCAAACCCATCCACGCTCCAAAATATCCGTACCCATATGCGGTTACCCCTCCACCCAAACATACAGCTGCTAGCATCTAGCCGCGCCAGTTGGGCGCTCTTCCTGCACGCGCCTCCGCCCACCACGGTTGTGCCCGGGTCACCTGAATTGGGGGCTTACCTGTATATTAGTTTTTGTATTTTTCGGGCCAGGGGGCATGCAGGAGGGCGGATGCGGCTGGCCTATGTGGCCTGTAATGCATCTGTACCGCTGGTTCTGCGCTCAGCTTCGCGCTGGGCGATTTGGCAGCTTCGTGCTGTCCCTTCACGGTCTTTACACGTGGAGGCTGAAATGCAGTAACTACGAATTAGTCAATATTGATAGGGGCTTTAAATTCCTAAATACACCGTGTCCAGTGCGGTAGATAGAGCACATTGTATTTACGAAATATAATTCAATCATGATTTCACCATCCCCGAATGACCAGCAAATGTGCTTACGAGAGGATATATATATAATATTGTAAAAGACAGTAATATGTAGGTATACCTAGTATAGCTTTAGGTATACCTAGTATAGCTTTAGGTATACCTGGAAAGCTCACATCATGATGTTTGCGCGGTTCCGCGTCCCCCCAGATATGAGGTAACATCATGATGCTTTAGGTGTGAATTCGAGCAACATCATGATGTGGCTACAGATACTGGTGCCGCGGCGATAGATCCTAATGCACCAGTGAAGGAGAAGCAGCCTGTAGGACGGCCAGCAAAGGCGCGTGCTAGTGTGAGGGACTGCATAGACCCGGTACGTGCTCGCAGTCTTATATGTTCTCCCCGCCCTGACTTCGTGATGTAGGATCTCCAGATCGCTCTGACCCCCTCTAATCGACAACCGACTGCACCGGTTGATCAACTGGGCGGTGCAGTACGTCAGCAAGGTCTCCACGAATCTTGGAGACAACCCACTACTGAGCCAAGCTCCACACCACCAATCCCTACTGCCACTGCCTCATCACCCACCGCTACCATGCCCGTGCCATCTCTGCATCGCGAGCACTTCATAATTCCGGAGGAGGATCCCAATCGAAGCATAGGGGGGGCAGAGGACGACGAAGATACCCTCTCAGGGATTCTTGGCGAGGGCGAAGGAGACGAGGATGATTGAGGCGAGGATGACATAGATGAGGACTGCGATATACAGCCCAATAACAAACATTGTCCCCTCCCTCCTGCTGTGCACGAAGCTTATCATCGTCATCTCGCCTTCCTCAAGGAGACACAAGGGCCGGACAATCGGCCTCGTCTATATGCGAGCCTGCAGACTTTCTGGCTGCCCACGAAGAATAATTACTTTACTCTTCTCGGCCAATCAAAACCGAGACCTACGCAAATGTACAACCCGTGATTCTTCTATTGGGACCCTCACGCTCTCGTCAGTGATGGAATCAAATGCCCGCAGTGCGACGGCAAATTACATCGCCATAATTTCACCCGCCCACGCCGAGTTGTCGATCTCGAAGACTGCTTTTACATGATTGGCACCCGACTCCGATGTCCAAACTGCAAGCACTCTAAATCCAATAAGAAGACGGTCACATACAACAGTTGGGACCCTCGTATCATTAAAGCTCTACCACCCGTCCTTGCTGCCGAATTTCCTGCTGTTATGAGCCACAGGAATGCTATCAGTGCGGATGTTTTCGCATTAATGTGCTCGTGCTTCAATTACGGCGTGGGTTCAAAGCAGTTCTCTCACATCCTTCTCATCATGCACCGTCGACGATTTTCTCAAATTCACGTGCAGTACCTGGATGGTATACTGGCCCGCCGCAAGTATAATATGGACCACGAGGCATCTCCCTCGTATGAAGCATTTAGTATGTTTTCCGACACGGCAGGCTACGGCGGCTTTGTCCCCAGCTCGTCATGGCTATGCATGATGTATGACAGCTTTGTCGAGGGACATGCACCACAGATCAATCAGAAATGTGCTATGGGCTCGGGCGAGATCTGTGCAATAGATCACAGTCACAAGGTATGCTATTTATTCATCAACAGCTGCTCTCTTTGCCATTTAACTCATAATCATGATTTGAGATTACAAAGCAGATCGCGAAGGTCAATGGCGAGCCCATATTTCAACCGGCATTAACAGTGACCAACGAGTTCGGGGAAATTCGTGTGCTTGCATTTGTGGCCACCAAGTCGCACACAGAGTTTGCTTCTGCAATGCACAAGATGCATGATTCACTTGAAATATACGGGCACAGCCAGCCTCGCGTGTTCTATACCGACAACCCCCCTGCGGACAAACACTTTCTTGAATCAGTTTTCCCGTCGTTGACAAAAGATGTTGTGCCAGTGGAACTTTGCCCGACCTTGAAACTGTTTGAAATCCCAGCTGAAGTCCAAGTTGCTGTGTATTATACAGCTTCATCGATAAATGGTGCATGCTTACAGATCATGGACGACCTCGACATCACAAATGCAAACAATCGACTTGAAACTGCACTCGACCTCGAATGGAATTTTACTACGGGCCACGGAGGGGGCTCTGACACTAAGTCAATTGCGCAGATCGCGTACAAGAAGCAAGTGCATATTTTTCAGGTAAATCCCGTCGTAATGTTTATGATTCACGAAAATAAATGCTGACTACGCAAATCATGGATAGGCCATCTCAAAGGCACTCTCCCAGTCAGCTTCCAAGCACTCCTTGCAAATCCAAATATTCTCAAGGCTGGTTGGAGTGTTACCAGTGACCTTTGGCGCCTTGAAAATGAGTGTTCCTCACAGGTGCCTTTCAGGGGTGCCGTTGAGCTGGCTCACCTAGCAAAAGAGCGGAAGGTGATTTCAAATGCTCAGCTTGGTCTAGCCGACATATGTGCTGCTGTTCTCCATCAGCGGCTCGAAAAACCAGATCATATTCGCACAGGCTCTGACTGGAGCATTAGGTCATTATCTCGAGAGCAGACCGACTATGCAGCTCGTGATGCTTATGCATCATTGCTCATATTCCAACGGCTCTCTGGAATGTCTGTCCCATCTGATATTGCTTCAAATGCACTCCCGGGCACTCCTTTATCCCTTTATCACGACGACGGCCAGTTGATTGCTACAGGAATTCTATCATTTGCATCTCAGAAAGACCAGCATGAGGGGGCCAACATCACCCGGAACCGTGCACGCATAACACTGCAGGAGATCATTGTAGCCAGTGCCAAGATATCCCTCCATAACAATTCGACTTTAGCTTCTTTTGGCCCTGCACCATTCGATATTATTGCCAAGCGGAACAAATTAAAAAGCCGACCAGTACCTATAGCATTGGATTTGGACCATTCATCTAATACTCCAGTGGAAACTCAGCCACCATTACCTCAGCCTGTTTCTGATCCTCGTGTTCTGCCTGAACTTGCAGAATTTCTCAGTGGTTCACACCCCGCAGATGATTGGACTGGAGACATTGATGATGCCCCTGACATACACGACAACGATAGGGATGTCACAAACCCTGAAGTCGATGAACGTGGTGTTGTGCTCAGTGCTCAAATGTTCCCAAACAATGCAACATCATGGCCCTCTGTCATTCGAAGCCGTGTCCTAATGGTGGGGTAGAGCAACACCTCACCAATTCCGTGAATAGGCGCCCGTACTACAAAATGGTATCAAAATATCGCAAAATTTGCAGCATTCCCTGACCACTTTGGTCGCTAGGTTTGAGTGTAAAAGATGTAGCTAATGACATTAGAATAAGTTTCTTGGGTGTAGAATTTTTAATTTCTGCTTTGACGGCCCAAACCAGTGTAAAAGTAGGCTTAGAACATCGAAAGCAAAAATTCTACACCCAAGAACTTTATTGCAAGGTTCATTTAATGCGATCCCTCGCTTTGAATTGAGTAAAAAGTCGATGTGGCTGCAGAGAAACTCGATGCAAAGACGACAGATTAAGCACAGTCGGATGGCTTCCGGTTAGGCATGTCTCCCACTAATATCCTTATATCTCACTACATAATTCGTTTTACACCTAATTTTTTCTTAAACGCACTGATATACTAGAATATGAAATATGGATCTGCACACTTTAGCTAACATCGATGTTGAACAACATGTCGAAGACAAAACGAACGTGATACTACTTTCCGCGTCGATTTGGCCCGGGCGCCTATTCACGGAACTTGTGAGGCGTTGCCCTACCCCACTAATGGATGTATGGCATCTTATGGCACGAATCAAAGTTCCAAAGAACCACGGTTTTCGACTCGCTTTTGGTCGTGCGCTCAGAGATGCAATACTGATACCCAACCAGGAGGATCGATGGCGAATCTCGGTGTACTTGGCAAGCATTGGATCTTCATGGGAGAATGTCCTTCGTTTCAATGCCAAGTGGCTCTGGCGGCGATGCAAAAGGGTCATCCCCCCCCCCAGAGCAGTTATATCCACTAGTTGCAGAGGTCTACAGGACATTTGGACCCCTCCTTGACGCCACTACCAAAGCTCCGCTATTCAATGATAGAGCTTATAAAGACGCCAACAATGCCCTCAAACTCATCCAGGCCGGTTTGCTGTCGGATCCGCTTGATGTACCCCTTTACTATCAGATTGCTGTTGACAAACAGCATGCCAATCTCCCAATTTACCGATGTGCACGGGGCACAAATAATGCAGAAGGTGGAGTCCATCATTCAGGCCGTCGTCGTTTGCCCATTTCTGGCGGATCAGCACGCCATACAAATGCCCGCCTGTGTGATTTTATGCTTATGCATAACCTCGAGGTAAGCAGGTGCACAGTTAGATTGCTTACAACAGCTGACATAATAATTATATGATAGGTCGGAACATACAATCGATCAGGGACAGTGTTTGCTGGCCACTATGATGTCTGGCTGACTAATCGCGAGCAAAGCCTGCTCGAAGAGATCCAGGATCTCATTCCGGACAGCACTCTACTTGCTGGTTGGGTCAATGGAGACCTTTATACCCCAGCAGGTGAAACTGTGGGCATACTCCGTGTCCCGGATGTTACTCGTGCAGCAGCCGAGATCCAATCATACAGTTCGGTAATTGACAAGACTGCTCCTCGGAACCATGATTTTTTGGCCAAGCACCAAGGCACCAAGTATGCTGTCATAGCTGTGCATACAATAGACGAGAAGGTTTTCTTCAAGCACCTGATGGACACGCGCCTCGACATTGGTCTTTCTGGGGCAACTCCCCACTGGAAGCTAGCGGTCTCGCTCTGGAATCAAAATGCCAACAGTGGCACCATATTTTACAAGGTGTGATCCTAATATTACTACAACTTGAAAACATCGCAAGTTAACCACGTGATACTATTAGCTATCCGAACATCTTCAAGCCTATTATTTGAAGTGGAAGAAGGGTGTGAATGAAAAAGTCTCTGTTGCACAAGTGGCCACTGAAATCCGCCGGCTCGAGGGCAAGCACCGTAACTTCGAACGATCAGCTGCAGCACCTGCTGTAGCCGAGCGCCAAATGCCGGGTGTGCTTCAGCTTTGTGGTCTACTTCCGGAACTGCCATCTGCCTCAGAATCGAGCTTATACGAGCCCATCATCCCTCGAAATTCCTGAGCACAGCCAATGTCCCAATCAGCTATCACCGAGTCCCGACATGCAGGGCCGTCAGCATTGCACCAAGCCTTGACACAATACCAAGACATATCCCTGCAACATAATGATGGCACCAGCAATGAGTCATATGGAAGCACTGGCGATAGCTCATGGTACACCGGCATTGCAGATCCCCAGACAGCGCTAGAAGCCATTCCCGAGCCCATGCAATCCGAGCAAGTTCCAATATCATCAAAAAAGCGCAAGCGTGCTAATTTGCCGGAGGGAAGAGAGAGGAAGAGGAGGTCGTGCAGAAAGTGTGGGGTAGCTGGCTGCAGCGGAGCTTTGGCTGTCAAATACTGCACTCGCCCGTGCCGAGATTGTCAACAGGTTGATTGTCGTGGTCGGAATACCCATGCCCCCGATCTCGACTGCCAGAAGGGATGGGGCCATTACAATCCCAAAGACAAGAGGCTCGCGTCTTAGTACTTGAAATAAAATTGATGCCATTGTAAAAATGTTATTTTACATGTTATATCATTAGTTTGAATCGGCACATTCAACTGACTCGGGCGCTGGGCGTTTTCTTCATCATGAGCACAGCTGAGTTGCCATGTCCGCTCTAATTGTCGGCTTCAAGACTGGCTGGACGCTGTCAAGGATGCCCGGCGGGTGTGCACAATGCCTCGTGAGGGCAGCGCTGTGCGAACCATCTAGAGCGCCCGCTGCTGCGCCATCCACGCTGGTTGAACCTGGCCAGAAAGCCCCAGCTGCTAATGCTGCAGCGCTGGCGATCCCATCCACGGATTCTAACTCCGATGCTGCTGCTGTGCTTATGCGCCTGCAGCGCTCTTCGCAGCCGTCAGCTTGCTGAGCAGCTCCTTCTTGTTTACCTCACCCGCCAAGGTTTGCGTCTTCGACGTAAGGACATTTGGATCCATGCCCTGCCGTTGGGTATTCAGGTTCCTCGCCAAATTTGCCTGGTGGGTGATGTACGCCTGGATCTGCATGGTACGGTCTCTCAGCTCGCTGAAGTTCATCGCCCGGCGGCACGCGATCCGACATACGTGATAGGCGAAGAGCTTCGAGGACGAAGCCCTAGTTGTTAAGGCTGCGGAGTAGGATAGGGGAGGGCGGCTGCAGCAAATGGATGTTCTGGTGGCCGGCGGGAGATCGCGCGGCAGGATAAGAAATGTGAACTCACAAACTAGGCCTACAGCAAACTTTGCTTTCTGGACTTCGTGGCAAGAAGGGCACACTGCACAAGTGAATGTGAGACGGTATGCATGGTGAAGTGTTTGACAGTGAAAAAGAAGTTGTGGAAAGCCGTGAGATTGGGTTTATCGAGGTATGCTGAGCAGATAGGTCGAGGTCCCGAGTCGCGGGAGATCCGGATCTATAAGGTCTCAACCGAGACTTTGCAGATGAAAAGCGCAGTTCAGGTTGACAGTGGGTGATACTTTTGATTGTTGTTTGGAGCTTTATCGGTAGGGGGGACGATCATTGCAGGGAAGGAGCGCGCTGCGAGAGACTGCGAGTCTGTGTACGAGCAAGATACTGACGCAACAGGAAAGCCCCTGATATCTCAGCCAATGAGAGCGTGGGAAGGAAGATACTGAAGATACTGACCCCACAAACACCATAATCGCGCCCGAATGCCGGATCAAACCATCTTGATCCACTTCTAAATTCAATGTAGGTTATATTTTGGCAAATTTCGCCTTGGCTTACATAAGGCGACTTCATTGATGCTATGATGGCAGTTTCAACTTTCATTATTGCCCTTGTCGCTACAACGGCCATATCGCAACAATACTGAAACAGTGCGCTATGGAAACGAAGTCGCGCTTGATAGGTCCTATTCAATTCCAGCCAACGGGACCCGATGCTTTCAATGAGCAACTTCTGTGCTATCTGGTCACTTCGAACTTTGCGGTGAGTCCTCACATCCATGTTGTGTCCTAGCCAACTCTGTCCTTACTCGTCACCAGTGGTATACCTACGACTGGCTGTTGTCCACATCGGAGGAGGTGGAGATTGTTTCAAAAAGCGGACTGAGCTGGTCCATTGCCATCTACTTCTTATCGCGGTGGGTGCCTCGTTTCCACATCTAGCTACCTAGCCTGACTGAACTTATTGTCTCAGTATTAGCGAATTTGGACATGTGCTGATGTTTGTTTTGTTTGCTCGTGAGTTCCTCTTTGGCTCGTTTATTAGGAGACATCGAGCTAAACCGACATCCAGTGGCACCGGTGGGAGGTTGTGAGGTACTTGGCGTGCTGTTGGCAATATGCTCAGTCGTGTCGATAGCTTGCACTTCATTCTTATTCTTTCTCCGTGTCCGAGCCGTATACCTCCAAGCGAGATATATAACGGTCATATTTGGCACTCTTTGGCTTGTTATGGTCGCGGTCAATATCTTTGGCAGCGTATCGATTCACCCAAGTTAGTATTAGCATAGCTCGGCCACAGCTCTCATTTTTCCTTACTGTTCATCCAGATTTTATGCCGGGCACGAAATACTGCACCAACAGAACACTCACCTATTACACCTTGCTGAGCATATCAACATTCGTATTTGATACATCGATCTTTCTAGCAATGTCCTATCGCTTAGCTGCCGATGCGGTGGCCGCTGAGAAGGGCTGGCGCTCTCGCTTTCGCTTTATAGCCGGGGGGAAAAGTCTATACCGCATTTCAGGACTACTTATGCGCAGCGGATTATTATATTATCTGTAAGTCTGTCTTGAACGAATCATTGAAACCGAACTTCCCATATCTGATCTCGTTCCATCCATTCAGAGCTATGATCTTTTTCTTCTTGGTGAACATGGTGTTGATGGAGTCACCATTGATTCATTTGACCGTTCAGCACTACACGCCTTTCAACGAGTTTATCAGCTTTACGAATATCATAGCATGTGCCGCATTCCGACATGTGGCGCTTTGCAAGACGCAGGGCCCTCCAACGGATCTCACCAGTACCAGAATCGCTGCAGCGCTGCAGTTGGTCCCGATCCCCTTGGCTCGGCGTCCCCCCTCGGATTCTGGACGTGGAGGGCTTGCATAGTCTACTAGTCTTTTGCTTTTGCCTTTGTATCTAACACGATTTTGATGTTGGTGCCAACAAATGCACGTTGGTCGGTTGGTACCGTACTCGTCGACTCTCTGTCCGGGATTAATGCTTAACGTTGGCGTAATGTAACAGTTTTCCAGTTTTTATAACATTTTTGGTTCAGTAAACCCAGGTAGCATTTTATAAAACCGTAGATATGTCACGTCCCGCCAGAACCGCCTACGTGTCTGCAAAGGTCCAGCAAAGGTGGAGAAGTAGCACATCATTTATCGCAGCTTTGGACAGTTAACGACTCACTAACGTGTTACAAACCCCGTCATGATATTTTCAGGCTTTCCAGACGTCACGAGCTTTAGAAGGTCTCCCGTGCGCCTTATAAATATGATGTTTTCGGTGATGCAAACATTGCCAAATAATGCGGTACCGGTAGTTTGATGTGGCACGTTTAGCGCAGGCCGCCCACGCCCCTCAGGTCTGGATTCAATACTTCGTTCGACAACTATCCTGTCAGTTGAATCTGGTTTCTTGCACCTTACGTCGTGATGGATAGTGCAGAGTTTCACGCAGCGGTATGCACCATCACCTTGCTGCCTACGGAAGCCAAACCGGACCTGATATTAATTATACCTACCCTAAATATTACAGGTATATCACGTCGTAAGACAGATCCCGCCCTTGAAAGTAACAAGTTATGGTAGGTTTTGATTCAAGCACTCATCTATCCTTGGCTGTGTTTGACACTATGTTTGTAGGACATATCGCAGCCCTTATTGGAATGCCCAAACATTCGCGTCACGTCGGTCAAGGTCAGCTTGCACGCATCACCATCGTAATTCAACATTGTTCACCATCGTGCCTGGTCTGTAGCTTTAAAGTTCCTGTCCCCGGATACTACACCGCCCGTTCCCTGGTACCGAGTGGTCTCCAGCTCTGGTGCGATATCCTCCCGGGGACCCGGCACAGAGGGCGCGCAACGTCAAAAAGACGAGCTGGAGGCCGAAGGCGTCGAGGTCAGCACCGGGAGAACCGGTGATATGAGAGTTAATCTTGCGGTCTGGGGATGGTTCCCGCAGGTGGGAAGCATTGATTTACCAGAGTTCGCTGGCGATGCCGCAGAGGGAGATGAGGAGCTTGATCAGTGATGCGATATGTTATAACTTCCCAGATCACAGGAAGAAACACACGGTGAAGGATGAAGCAGCACATAAATATATTCTTCGCAGTATCAACAAATTGCGAGAATGGGATTCCGTGCTATCACGAATACCTTTGTCATACACCGTAGGCAGTCTGTATTGGAATGCTGGAAGTACGTATAGCTGTGTCACAATAGCACTCCCCGAGATAGTCGAAGCCGGCATAGACTGGGGAATCGGCAGACGTGCCGATACATGCTGGAACCGGTCGCGTTCGCGGTAGTGTTTGGCAGCAGTGCTGCGGTAGCCAGGTAGCAGGCCCAAGTAGCGACCGAAGTGCTGGGCACTACCACGGATGACGCGATCCGTAGTAGATGACAGATCCTTCGGGGATGATATTCCCAGCCAGAGCCGGAGCTTCGCCCCTAACAGGAGTAGTCGTGTCGGGAAGGAGCAGGCCAGTGCTGTTCGTCCCGGGAATGAATTCTCGCAAGAAAAACATAGGCCTGGAATGCTAGTTTGATGTGATAAAACATGGCGGTTTAGAAACGCACGTTAGCTGGCTAGTAGTCAGCAATCTGGCGCCCCGCTGCGAGGAACAACGGGTACGTTAGGTTACGTTCTTGGTGGACGAGACCTGCAAGTACGCTACCATTGTTGTACCAGGAGGTTGATGGCTCTTGAGTGAAGCCTTGAGTACCACCGAATGCGGTGTTTTAAATGACTGCTGGGATGACTAGAATTAGATTGGCGGGAAAGCACCCTATTGGGATCATATCCACATCAATTGCTTCTGTGAGGTACAAGGGAATCGGCCTAAAGCAAGAAAATGTTAGACGGGACTGATACAGTACTTGTCTGAGAACTCACATTTCACTCTAAGAAACGATAGAGGCGTTGTGGGCAGTGTCGGTGGCAGCCAATTCGGAGAAGACAGCTGTGGGTCTATCAGTGTGGATCAGTTATCACACTCCGCGTTGAAAGTCCTTGGTGGATACATGCAGCGCTGTCCGAGCACCTGAGCGGACGAGCATATCCGTGTAGGAGAGGAGAGGAGGAGCTGTACCAGCGAGAAAGGTGATGGGATCATTTGTTACTTTTGGCTTGAAGGCATTGGAAAGAAGTAGGCCCGTGAGCAAGAATCAAGTCAGCGCTGTTCCTTCCTGCTCCCTCATGAGAGCATCAATCAACCTTCGACGCACGTCAATATCCACCCGCTGAAAGCAAAATCACAGTCGTTAGCGGCATTCAGTTATTGGTGAGAGGGGCTTAATACTCGCCCCAAAGGTGAGGGGTAATTGGCCGCGTAGTTGAACGTCTGCTCCCATATGAAGTCGCCTCGCGAATCAAGCGTGCCGTTCGTGCGCCAGGTCAGATCTCCAGGCCTCTTTAGTACTCTCCTAAACGTCCCGCAAGACGAGTTTGAGGCTGCGCCATCGTCGCGCACTTGAGGACCTGCGACTGCTGTACTGTTTTCGATTTCGACGAGGAAGCTTCAAGCAGGGGGGGCGACTACCGGTAGAACGCGACAGTGGTAATACTTGCTGGCCATATCGGCACCCGCCGTGCGCGGGTCGGCGAGCCAGGGAAAGAGCGCAGATTGGGGTAAATAAGGATGAGGATGTCGTATTAGCTTAGTCGCGTCCTACACGCGCACTGGCAGGCAAAGGGCAAGTTTCACACGGCGGGCCAGAGGCCGATCCCCTTTCGGCCCACGGTCACACGGGCCGGGGAGATCCGCGAGTTAGGAGCACTTTGCGATGCTATCTTATCTCGTAATTGCCACAGGTGAAATAGTATATACTGTCACTGGCTCACAATTTCGAACGCCCTCCCACCGGCAATATTTTACGCCTTTAAATCGTCGAGCCGGGTAAAAGGGCCTAGGTCACATCAGAATCGGGAGAGCGCAGTGCCTGTCTTGTATCTGAGGTCACTAACTGGTCATGACAGGGCGCGGCGTGACTGGCCAGCAACTTGTCCGCAGCTTGCTGCAGAACACGATGGTACAAGTATGCTACTTGTACCTACACTATCCGATGCCCGATGCCAAACCCTGACCTCGTGTGCCCAGCGTGGGATGCATTCAAGAGGCATAGGACCCTAGTACATCGTACGCTATCTTCTCGCAGAATCCATAGATGTATGCCCCTACCGTCCGGACGCGTCTTGACCTCGCCAATGCATGGATGGGCACATTCAACCACTGGGACCTCTCCAGCATGCTCAGTTACATGACTGAGGCACAGGACTTCCTGTACAGTTATATGCCTGCGTCGCTCGGCATGGCCCCCAAGTCTCGCCGAGAATTCCTCCATTATTCCACCTTCATGAAGAACGTTATCCCCAATCTCGAGGTACGCCTTTCTTTCGCTTGCATATACCTGCTCAAGTTAACGCGGTGCACGCAGATTAGCGTCATCAGCGTCTACGACTCAGCAAGCTCGATGGGACCCGTTGTGGCTCACGTACGTCCGCCTCTTCTCCTAATATGCGCCATGACCTTACTGACATACATTTTTACAGGTCGAAGGCCGCGCAATTTCCACCCGCACGGGCGCATTATTCTACCAGGAATACATGATGCTCATATACATCCGATCCGAGCGTGGGCAGCTGAAGATCCACCGTGTGGACGAATTCGCTGATACTCGTTTCGTGCACGAATACTTCACAGCGGAGAAGCAGCACGGCCGACGCGCGATGGCCACACCCGTATGCTCTAAGCTCTGAGTATCTGAGCGTGCGTCCTGGTTCTTATTTCTTTGCTGTCTCGTCATTCCTACCATGCTGTGCTATTATACATCATCACCGTGCATTACCCACTATAGATTTTTCTCACTTTTAAACACATACTCTCCTTTGAATCTTTATCGTACACTTCGACTTTCGAACCCCATTCGCTCCTTCGTTTTCGCGCATACATGTAACCTTCCCAGTCTCCACATCACCAGCACTAGATCATTCTGTAGTCTTTACATCTTCCCCCCTGTTTCTACCAAATGTAAATCTCGCTTCAAACTCCCCTGAGCTCGCTTACTTCGCTGGATTTTCGAACATAGGGCTAATGTTCCAAAACGATGCCTGGAGGACATGACAGAAAGGTTGAACACAATTGCGAGTATCACTTATCGTAGGGGAGTTGGATGTGATATCGCATGGATATTGCCATCCAATATCATCGTAGTTTGGTGCGCTGGTTTCATCTCGCCGTCTGCAATATGGGACCTGAGTGGCTCTCCGGTATGCTCCCCCGGGCCACCCGTGGTCCTCTCACACATCTGCGTGTTTTGAATAGAATCTGACTGTGTACGGAGACCGGGAATATGGCGCACCTGTATTTCACCACCGCCGGGCACTGCGCTGCACGCAACGGGCCCGGCTCTCGCGGCTATAGCGGCCACGAGTCAACAGGCACAGGAGGTTCAACGTTCAGATCTTTGAGAGCCCAGACGCATGCACATGAGCGCACCCGATTTCTGCGACCCTGCTGCCACCTTCGTCGTTTGCCTGTATTCCCGACCTGTGCGCTAGTCCATGGCCAATGAATTGATTAATGCTGTTTGAAAGCAGTAGCAACCACGACACTTCAAGTCGCTTTACTGCGAGCGGAGCTCGGACGCGCCAGTTATCCAGGCAACTACTTGAAAGTTGACATCTGAAAGTCGGCCAAAAGTTTGCCTTCGAGCAAGGTTTAAACAATTGAGGTGCCAGCGCACTCACCTCACCACCGCGCATTATCTGAGTCCTTAGGCTCATCCATCCCTCCTCTAACGACTTCGAAATGGCATAGAAGTGCTTGCAACGTTACAAACGGACTAGCGAAATATTATCAATAACATTGACAGTCGATCGACGACAGAGGGGCCGCCAGAGCATGAGGTTGTTGAGCGCCTCTTTGGACCAGTTCTTTCAGGCCATGAGTTTAGAGTCGGAGCTTGAGAAGGAGCAGAACGGGCCCTGGGCCAGTGGGCCAGTGGACGCATTTGACACCGACCTTGCAGCTGATGTAAGTTGGTTCTGATGAGACAAGATCTAGAGGCGCGAGCCTGGGCAAGCAACTTGAGTCGGGCTGAACAAGGCTCAAGCCGAGATGTGTTGCGAACTGGTTTGAGCGAAAAGCCGAGTCCTGCTGAGTCGTGGGAGTGACGAGATTTTGTTTAGTTTTGGCAGGACACCGATTGCTACCGAGATAAACGAACCTCGTTGCGCTCCTGTCCCTTTTTGTAACACTGGAGAACGCCCGGTGTGTAAAACCGTTAGTAGCGGTAATGAGTCACGACACACCAAATTTCACGCGCACCTGCAAGCACTGATTATTGAGAGGGCGGATTCCAAACGAGAGGTCATAAATTATAATGCGATGTTAGTCGTGACTCGCACTTAGCGCACCAGATGCCTGTTACACGTCGTTTAAGAGCTTGAGTAGCCCGAGGGCGCGACGTTGGTCTCACCGTGATAACCTTTGGATACGGGCTGGATGGGTCCTTTGCCGCGTGACCATCCTACCATATCATACACCATAATTATTTCTTCGCCCAGCTTGTGATGTTTGAAATCTGACACGCCATGCCCACCTATGCCCAAAATCAACACTGACGCGCTCGCAAAAATTTGTGCGGACATTGTATGCGTCCGCGTGGCGACATAGGCTAGAATGCGGAGTAGGTTAATTCAAGATTCAGAATGTAGCGAGCGAGACAACAGTGTCGCGGACGAGTACCAGCAGGATTGTCTGGTGATACGCTGCAGTCGTGATTGGAGCTTAAGCTGAAAGAGGAGGAGAGCATAGGGCGCAGCGTAGAAGCCACGGTAATCCGAAATGATGGGTATTGCTAATATATGGCTGCAGCGGCGCAGCGCGCACGCTGGGAGGGAGGTGGAGAGGTGGTAGACATCAGCGTTGGCTGTCGCGGGTGAGCCCAGTTGTCTCGTAGTGGCACCCGCCGCGTCCAAGTTGATAGGCGTCGGCATTGATATCCGAGCTTACCAGGCTGGGCATCCAGATCGCGGTTCTGTGCGGGATCTAGGATCAGAGGATTGCGGCGGCTTCGCGGCTCTCGAGGGTCTCTGCTAGTTGGTCAATTTGAGTTAGTGTAGTTCAATAGAATATAATGACGAGGTGCACCTCGGCTTCTTCGTTCATGCTGTGCCCTATAAATGGTGAACTTGAGCGCGGCGGAGGGTGCTCGAGCGAGCAGTGGCATGACCCTCCTCATACTCCAGGTCTTCCGGGTCCCCCAGCTGCTTGCCACCCCCGCCAATATCCCTCCACCGCCCACCAGAGAGTAGTCTCTCGTCCCCATTCCATACGTGGTCGTCGCTATCGGTGATTTTGCATTTGCGCGTATCCTCGTAGTCACCGCCGATGAGGTGGGGGTACTTGTACAGGGTTTTTTTTTTTTGGAATCATTGATTATACTCCATCGGGGAGCGTCTCCCTATGGTAGAGTTTAATCTACGTATGTATTCTGTCTAATATCGTACTTGTTCTCCAATGCCATAGACGGGCGCCCGTAATGAGGCGCCACGAATTCGCGTTTGACTTTTTAGGGCCGGGTATGTTTTGGTTTGATCGTCGGCCTTTTGTTTTGTGTCTCGCTCTGCTTGTACAGGGTTATAACTTATGGGAGGGAGACTCCAGCGCCAGCGCGTCGAGCAACCGTCGGGGAAGGATCTGGTTAGGGTTTAATCCAGTTAATCCTGACTATGTTTGTTACCGCGTTGAAGGAGGCTTGCGTCATTTGCTCAAGTGTCTGCTGCCCTTGGATCTGGTTCACGATCGGGGAGAATGGAAGATTTGGCCGTCTCCATTGGCTGTGAGCAGCGTGAGGATCGCAGTCAGCGACCGTTTATAAAAAAGCAGGTCGTTTACTCACCAAGAACCCTTAGGCTAGCAATCCTTACACGATGCTATCCATCGTCACATATCATGATGTACAGGCAGAGTGCTTCGCGGACCCAGCCAGCAACGGCGGATGCGTCGCATATAGTACAATGGTCAGAAAGGGACGCGTGTACAGTCAAGCGAGTGTGCTTGTATTGACTAGACTTTTAGATCGATGCGTCTCTTTGATACAACAGCAGCTGAAATGCAGACACTGAAAGGGCGTACCATGTATACGATGAACACTTATGGTAATCTGGTAATGCACGGGTGATCGCTGGTGATCGAATCCGGAAGCGTATGAGACCCGGGTGCGTGAAGTAGCATCACGGGACCTAGACCGATGGCTGAAACGTATTACATAATATTGTCAACGTTTCAGCCATCTTAATTTGAAAAAGAGGGCCGAGTCGGAGTGAAAGGGATCGGTGCTTATCTGACTGTCACGTCTCATGCTGCGATTCGGACCTCACGCGTACGGGCGGTTGACGGGCGGCGGTCTTTTGATGTTCTGCGGCTATCTAAGTGACGGTGCTGTGTGGCGTATCTCTACGAAGATGAAAAAGGTCCATATCGGAAAGAAGTGTACACTACCGTTGCCATCATGCATGCAGCATGCCACCTGGTAAATGAATTATTTAAAGTTCGGATTCCGAGTCGCACCTTAGAGCTAGGCTCAGCTGGCTAGGGCTAACTGCCTGCACCATTCTCAAGTTTCTTTTGTGGGATAGGCACTTGGAGAAAAAACGTCACATAATATGTGGCTGAGATGAATATAAGTATGATTCCCTATCAATAGCCTGGACTGGCAAGCTGCACCTAGCTCCCGGGAGGGGCCAAGGTGCAGCGAATGAGCATTGAAGGGGAAGTATGCTGTAGAGGTAGTAAATAATATAAAGAACCCTGATTCCGAGTCGGACAGAACAACGGCCCTCGGAGCTGTCCACTTGTCTAACGGAACTCCAGAAAAATGTATGTGGAATGCCAATCACCTACACATGCACTTGTCAAAACTACCGCCCGCCCTCTCATCCGACTCGGAGTCCGTTAGCGCTCGCAGCCTTTAGGTTCGCTCAAAGCCGCAGTGAGCGCCGGATGCAAGCGATCAGTGTTGAAGAGGAGCTTGTAGGTTGGATATAGCGAGGAAGTCTAAGCTGATTGACCTCTGCGTAGGGAGAGCTGCCAGTGTTTATTCTGATAAGGATTGTAGGTAGGTTACATCTTGTATATATACGAAGAGAACGATGGTGTGATCATGAGTGATCGTAGTGGCAATGAAGGTGTGATAATGGTAAATATACTGCGGATAAGTAATACAGTAGTTGAGCAGTACAGTCCATATGTAGAGTATTTAGTCCAGGTAGGGACGGCTCATTGTACCGTGATATAGACGAACAAATGAGGTGATAGCACGTACTTCAACACTCCCACTCAATGAGTAAATTCTCTCATTGCGAGATCTGGTGGCAAGTTATTTGTCTTGTCCAGAGATGAGTCCCATCGCCTTGCGATGTTTATCGTGGGCAGGAAAAGGTAATGCTTTGGTGAGGTTGTCCGCTATCATATCTTTGGTGTTGACATAGAATATGAAGGCCTGTTTGTTCTCGACAAATTCCCTGATGTAATGGTATTTGACGTCGATGTGCTTGGTTCGACGATCATGTGCGGGATTAACTGCAAGAAATATAGAGCCTTGGTTGTCACCACATAGCGGTGTTGGATTGTTGATAGCAAATCCTAATTCCTGTTGAAAAGAACGTAACCAGGCGGTCTGTCGACATGAGTCGGACAGTCCCATGTATTCTGCTTCGGTAGAGCTCATGGAAACTGTTTTCTGTTTCCGAGATACCCAGCTGACTGCTCCATGGGCCATTAGGAAGACGTAACCAGATGTCGAGTGTCGATCATCTCGGTCCTCTGCCCAGTCTGAATCCGAGTATCCAATAAGTCCAGCTCTAGATGCGCCATCGTATTTGATCTTGAAATCCTTAGTACCCTTGAGGTATTTTAGGATGTTACGAGCGGCATTGAGATGTAGTTGAGTTGGGTTCTGATTGAACGTAGATAGTCGGGTGACGGCATATGAGATGTCTGGCCTTGTACCGAGCATGACATATAGAAGAGTGCCAATAATGCTCTGGTAGTCGTGGCGGAGCTGTGGAGTGGCCTCGACCTTGGAAGGTTCGTAGTGCACACTTGACGGAAGAGGAATGGTAGTTGGGTGAGCATTGGTCATCCCAAACTTCTCTATTGCGTCGTTGATGTATGATTCCTGATCTATAGTGAGGGAGCGATTTTTGCGGTCTCGGAGAATTCGGATTCCGAGATATACTTCAGCAGGACCAAGATCTTTCATTTTGAACTCCTTCTGGAGTTGGATCTTGAGCTGATCAATAGCATCTTTCGAGGGTCCCATGATGAGGAGATCGTCCACATAGAGGATCAGATAAATTATCTGTCCGTTGAAAGTGCGTCTGTGGACATAGACGCCACCGTCGGAATGAATCCGACTGAAACCATATTGTTCCAATGTTTTGTTGAATTTTTCGTACCAACGTCTTGAGGCTTGTTTGAGACCATAGATGGCTCGTCTGAGACGTTGTACTTTGTGTTCCTGTCCTTTGACCGTGAAACCTTCCGGTTGTTCCATATATAATTCCTCTGTGAGTATTCCATTTAGGAATGCTGTCTTCACGTCCATAGCCTCGATTTCCCAGTCTTCGAGTGCTGCGTGAGCGAGTAGGAACCTGATTGACTCGAAGCGAGCCACAGGTGAGAAGGTTTCCTCATAGTCTATTCCGTAGATCTGTAAATATCCTTTTGCCACCAGGCGGGCTTTGTATCGACCATCATTCTTGATGTCGAAGACCCAACGGCACTTGACCGCTTTTCTGCCTTTCGGTAGTTGAACAAGATCTTTGTCCCATGTTCCCATTTCGATGAGTGAGTCGTATTCGTCTTTGATAGCAGCCTCCCACTTAATCCAGTCAGGATCTCTTTGAGCATCCTTGTATTGTTCTGGAACTAGAGTGGTGAGTCGCTGCGCAAGCATAGCTTGGACGGTGTCGAGTTTCACTTCTTCTTCTGTATCGAAGATATGTTCACCAGTGAAGGTAAACAAGTCCCCATCCTCTGGTTCATCACGATTTCGGTAATTGTTTCCGGCAGTAGTATCCCTTTGTATTAATGCGGCAGGCCGATTTCCATATGTGGAATTCGCTGTCTGAGCAGGGTTCTGTCCAGCGTTGGCTCTTGCTGAGCGTCTGAGCTGTGGTACAGGTTCTGGTGCAGGGGATGCAGGAGTTCGTGATCTGAAGCGTGGAGCATTTGCAGTATTGCGAGGTGGAGATGCTGGAAATGGAAATGGTATATTATCTTGGGGATCTTGTGGTGGTGGAATTTTGTGTTCTTCCTCTTCCAGTTTAATGTTAGGGACGTCTCCATAGAGATCGTCGTCAGACTCATCAGGGGGTCCTGATGCTGGAGGAGGTGGATGATCATCTTGATTCTCGTTATCAGAGGGTGTATCATCGTCGGAGTTTTCTATGAGTGGTATTGACGGTTCTGGATTGACTAGATCCGACTCGTCAGGGATTGTTCGGATAGGATTCTTTGGCTTTGGTTTTGATTTTTTACCAATAAAAGGGGATTCGTCGAAGGTCACATCACATGATTCAACAAAGGTCCTGGATTGCTTTAGCCAGACACGGTAACCCTTTGAACCGTTGATTTGAGCGTATCCAACAAACATTCCTTCAAGTACTTTGGACTGAAGTTTGTTTCATTTGTCCTTGTGAACATGGACGAATGCTGTGCATCCAAATATTCTGAAATTAGATATGTCTGGGATCGTTCCATCCCAGAGTTCGTGTGGTGTTCTCCATTCAGCTCGAGAGAAAGGAGTGCGATTATAGGTGTAGATGGCATGTTCAACTGCGATCTTCCAGAATCCCTGGGATAAATCCGCTGTGAGGAGATCTGAAGTAGCTTTGTTGATTATGGTTTGTTGCCAACGTTCTGCACGTCCATTTTGCTCTTGAGTGCGAGGTAAGGCAGATTGAATATCAATGCCATGGGTTCGACAGTACGTCTTGAAGTTTTTAATGGGGTCATCTTGAATGCCTTCGAATTCCCCCCCTCGATCAACGCGGACGATTTTGACCTTCTTCCCGAGTTGTCTTTCAGCCCAAGTGACGAAGAGGTCGAAGCACTTGGTGGTGTCAGACTTTTCGGAGATGAAGTACATCTTCCCGTATGACGAGTAATCATCGAGGCAAGTGACAGTCCATTTTTGTTTGCTGCCAATGGCATAGGACGGCATCTCGTCGAGATCCATGTGTATTAATTCAAGTTGTTCTGTAGCGCGGGATTCGGATGGCGGATGCGGAATCCGTTTGGCTTTCCCTGCCAAGCATCCTGGACACGGTTTGATAGTGTCAGGTACCTTGATCTTGGGGACACCTTTGACGTGATCCGCTAATTGCTTTATAGCTCGCTTTCCGGCATGTCCTAAGCGCTGGTGCCATAATTCATAGGTTTCTTCGGCTGTAAGAACGGAGATAACGGGATGATCGAATGAATTTGGGTTTGGAGCGGTGATAGTGGCAGAGATCCAGTACAGCTGTGTGCTGGGATCGAAATCTGCACAGATAAGCTCGTCCCCTCGACGTCCTTTGTCGTTTAATTTCAGGTGTGTCTCTGTCATAGAGATGATTTTTCCTTTTTGTAGTGCCACTTGTGGTGCGAAGAATCGCCCACTGGAGTTGGGTACATATAGTACTTGGTCCAAAACGACTCCCACTCGCTCTCCCTTTGAGTTTGAGTGTTGGAATTTGATTTTTCCATGTCCAAGTATTGGAATTTCCGAGTTATCACCGATCCTAGCCTTTCCAGGCTTAAGA
>KV417634.1:60162-119221 GCA_001630335.1 Athelia psychrophila
ATTGAGAATTTCATCGGTGGGGAGGTACTTGACTTTCCCATCCGCATCCGGAGCTGGTTTGCCAGTGGAAGCGTCCACTTCGAAGTCTTCGATGTAGGGTTTGACACCTACTACGATGTCGGTGACTTGGTAGAAGGAGAATATGCCGATCATGGAGGTTGACCAGGTGGAATAGTTTTTGCCATTGAAAGAGGGCATAGAGTGCTTCGGGTCTGTTGGAGACATACTTCGTAATTAGAAGTGAAGCGAGATATCAGAGTGCGAAGATAGAAGATTGAGTAGTTGAAACGTGACTTCGTAAGGAGGGAATTTTAAACCAGCAATCGTGATCGTAAGAGGTACGAAAGTGGATTCAGAGAGATAGTCAGACGAAGGATAGAAACGAAGTGGATTTGAAGGAAAAGATTGATAGTAAGGAAAAAGGAAAACTTCGTTCTGGATGAGATAAATGAGATCGTCAACTATAGTTGCTGGTGTCGTAAGAGGTTCCAAAATGTACTGTGCTTCTTCGATAGAGGCTACCCAAATGTCTATGAGTTTGTTCTCGTCGAATGTGGAAGCCAGATTTATTCTTCTGCACTGTCCTGGCGCCTTTGGGCGTTTTGCAAGAGGACTGTTTGATAACTCGGGATGAAGATGAAGCGATAGTGACTTGGGAGGAAGCGGATTGAATCAGCAACTCGTTGGATCTCGAGGCGAAGGTCGAGAAGATCGGTGTATAGAGTAAAGTATTGCCTTTGGATATCGTGATTGAAAATGCGAGCTTCGATGATGCGATGGATAGAGTGGGTGCACTCGATTTCGTATCGAACGAGACAAGCGTGTCGCTGGTGATTTTCCAGGGCTTTTTTAACGGTCCAATCTTCTGATGCTGCAGCCTCTGGGAAACTGAGGGTTTCGAGAGGGCTAGCTCCGTCGAGATGCCTGTCAGAATGGAAGTATCTCTCGACTCTCTGGGACTCTCTGTTTACTACCCAAGCAGTCAAGGTTGACGTAGGATGAAGAGGAGGTCGTTGAAGAGGAGCTCCTCCTGTGCGTATAGCAAGACGTGTGTCGACGTGGTCTGGGGAGAGAGAGTGAAGAGTGGGACGAGGTACTCTGACGATAGGGCGAGGAGTGGGTGATCGATCAAAGACAGAAGGGTGATCCTCGATTGTCTGAATGGATGGATCACTGTCTAGGATGACGATGCTGGGTTCTCTGAAACGAGGTAGTGCTGGAGGAGGATTTGGATGGACGATTGGATTTTCCTGGGCCTGATAAGGTGGCGCAGGAGGAGGAGTTACTAAGTCCTCGACGTCCTGTTCTTCCTGTCTCCTGTGATTCCTGCGGTTCCTGTGACGAGGACGACGTGGGCGCTGCTGATGAGCAGGCCTAACTGGGTGCACGTTACGAAGAGGGGTAGGAGGAATGTGCTGAGAAATGCGGCTGGTGTGGCGGAACTCGAACTCGTGGGCTCCAGGACCGATAGGTCCGATCTGGAAGATCCTCTGGATCAAGCCTGGACGGAGTCTCGTGGCTGTGGTGATCGGAAGGAAATAGAGTAGAGCCGAGGATATTGCGGCGATCTCGATTACTGATAGCATTTCGATGATAAGGATGTTGGTTAAAAGGATAGTGGGTGTTCGTTCTGACCTCAACTGATTGTGATGTTGAGTATGATCTGCGAGATCGGAGAGTTTGCTCGAGAGTCAATCGAGGAGGGACTTGTAAGATCGATGGTGGGATCCACCAAGCAAGGTACGAGGTTGGAAGGTGGTAATAGCAGATCAAGATGGTAGAGAGGTTCAGATAACGATTGCAGACTAGTCAAGCAAGTTAGAGGAGCTCGGGGCTCATAACCTGTTGAAGAGGAGCTTGTAGGTTGGATATAGCGAGGAAGTCTAAGCTGATTGACCTCTGCGTAGGGAGAGCTGCCAGTGTTTATTCTGATAAGGATTGTAGGTAGGTTACATCTTGTATATATACGAAGAGAACGATGGTGTGATCATGAGTGATCGTAGTGGCAATGAAGGTGTGATAATGGTAAAGATACTGCGGATAAGTAATACAGTAGTTGAGCAGTATAGTCCATATGTAGAGTATTTAGTCCAGGTAGGGACGGCTCATTGTATCGTGATATAGACGAACAAATGAGGTGATAGCACGTACTTCAACAATCAGTACAGTGGGACGTACTTAAATGAGCCAGATGGGATAGGTCAATGTCGCACCTTCCTCCCATTATCTAGTGCCATGTCTAACTCTCCTACGTCTGAGCCCCACGTGAACCTCCACGATAGCACCCTCAATAACGTCGATGGAAGCCAATACAATATCTACCATGCGCGGGAAGTCATTCAAGTTTTCCCTGTGTATCACATCTACCTGATCGGTAAGCACCACATTACATCGCTTTCTGACAGTTTGGCCTTTTTTGACCGCACATTTGTGATCAGCAAGTCCTGAAGAGTCCAATTACAATGGTGCTCCTGAGCGAGGCATGGAGGAGGAGCAAAATATTCGACGCATGTTGGATGAGGAGACGGGCGGTCCTGTGAGTGTGTCGCAGCATTTATATTGCTTGACTTATTAAATGCCCACAGAATACCGAAGTAGAAGCGCGATTAACTGCACTAGATCGGGCCCGCACACTGTGGAGGACGCTATGGAGCATCTTTGGACTCGTGTACTAGTTAAGGCAGCTGCTTGACTTAATCCAGAGTGGATACAGAAGGAACGAGGGTAGCTGGGTAATACGGCGCAGTAGTAATATTGTTGTGAAGAGGTTGGATGATATAAGTCGTACAGTCGCAGGCACGCAAAATGGCACTTCCCAGAAAACCATTGATTTTTTAGGAGATGAAGCTCTGGTATTAATGTTGAGCCTATCTGTAACTTGAAGTGATCGCTGTCCCTTGAGTAGGCGCGAATATATTTGTTCCAAGGTAGATGATTGGATCATCCATGAAGCGTGAAAGCCGTAAGACTCAAGAGAGTCACCAGCTTCACCGTAAATAAGCAAGGACGTTAATGATGACATGATGGTATATGACAATGGTGATACGAGAATGCAAATGGCCAGCAACAACATCCCAGATCGACTATTGTCATGGAAAACCCAAGAAAAAGTTCGCAGAGATTAGTGATGAACACCCGAGGGTTCAGAAATAGGGCCATTACTTCGATTGAGTGTATGGGCCGTTGAGAGTGCGGACAGACACTGAGGGCCTCGGAGTGGTGTAACCTGTTGGCGCCACCACAGAATACGGGCTTACCGACGGACTGGCTTGTGCCAGCAGCCGCGCGATTGCCGATTTTTAAATTCGACAGTTGGAGGAAGGTCATGTAAGGGGCAGCGAGGGACCGTCGAAGAAGTACAATCGGCATCGTATACGTAGTATGTAGAGGCGATGATCCTCTGAGACAACCAAGTCTACTAGCATATTTGCTGATTCCACTGTGCCACATCCACATCAACGGTGCTTGCTTCGAGTGATGCACCATCGTGCTATAAGGCACCCTAGAGTCAGCCGGAGAGAAAACAACGGTGGTCCACAGAGAACGATCGCGCATTGCAGTATTTCTCCATGTTAGCGTAACGTGAGACGGACGGACATTTGGCGGGGAATCACCTGTCCACTCAGAGTTACAATGCAGAATATCGAATGATCGAATGATAGGGAGGAAATGGATGGAGATGAATTATTTTATGTATGTAGTATGATGTTATGTACAAACATCAGAAAAGGACTTATGAAAGCCTCAGGATCCAAACAGCTTACCCAAGTTCATTGGTTTGAGGTTTGGGGCCGGATTCTCCAGCGCGAGAGACAGGGTTTGTGTAGTTTCATGTACTAAGTTTTTGACCATAGCTTTGCCATAGCTTCTTTGCTCGGATTGAAATAATCCAGGAGCCAGATGTGAATGATAAAATTGGCGGGAGAACGCGGTTTGGGGTGGGGGGGCTTTGTGCGCCCCAGTCACTGCGATCAGGCAGGACTTGTTTCCTAGAATTGGTTGCTGCAAAAACCTGGCCTGCGGGCAACACGTGCTCGGGAGAGGTAAACCTCGCGCTGCTGGTGAAGAATGGCAAGAAGGGGTTTCCCAGTGTCACATCCGAGACCCGGGGAACAATAATGCTAATGGGCATTGCAATATGCAAGGTAAACCCTTCGAATTCCAAACTTCCAGATCTCCCACCCGCCGAGTCCCACGCGCAGACCGCCGACAGGGGGCACGTACCCACTACATCCTGCACAGGCAGCTCAAAGCGTTCGGGAAGACTGCTGAGGACATGAATTCGCCCCATTGAGATCCCTAGGCAATTTTACCGACCACGACCACGCGATCAGCTACATGGTCGTGTACCCTCGCGTAACCCGCGGGGACTTTACACAATACTAACGCGGTCTGCGTCGGACCCGTGCAATGGCGTAAATGGGCCCCGATTTGGGCTCTCCGGATCTCGGGTGCCTGCCGCACAAAAAACAAAGCGCAACGGACAGGGTTTTCGGAAATAGCTGTAATGTTACCCGAGGACGCTTGATGACAGAAACGTGCGTGCACGACAGACACTAAACTATCACTCTGAAACCTCCGGTTCATTCCAAACAAGATTTTAACTTTTGGCCACGTACAGCCCTGTACCAGCCTGTACCGACAGGCGACTCCTGGCAAAGGCCTCGCTTACGAGCAGCGGCAGTCACCACGTGACCGGGCATCAGAGGATATCGTGGTGGATAATTGGATATCCCTGAGTCTACTGACAGTATCTGCCCATCTCGGTGATCTTATTTAGCCGATAGACCTGTATCGACTGGCATCGACTCGCCAATCAATTCGAATTCGCTGATTCGGCTATCTGACCTTGGAAGCCTACATATATATCCGAGGTATACACATACATCCATCCGATGTCGGCATAAGCAGAAAGTCAGGGGGGTGGATCGTCCGCGAGGACTGCGTGTGTGGCAGCCGAAGTACACGTGATCGACCAGTTGTAATAGGCTGCTGCATTAAAAGGCTCTCAGACTGAAAAGTCTCCCACTCGACTCCCAAATCCACGCTTCTTGTTATGTCAAAATACTATACCTCAGACACCCGCGACGGCGCTGAGGTCAACAATGTCGGTCGTGACCAGTTCAGCTTGAGCACGGGTGATATCGTCTATCATGTTACCCACCACCACAACTATTATCCTATACATGTCGCATGTAATCATCGATGTAAGCCTTTAAATCTGTCGGCTCAATGTTTCTTATTGAACGAGCCTTCGTAATTAGCGATGTGTGACGCCTCTTCTGAGGAGAGCAATCACCATCCTGGCTCGCCAACAGGATGTCACCAGGCCGCGGAGGCGCATATATTGGAATGCGGTCGCGCAAGGGAGCATGCGGGTAGCGCTGTGAGTAATCTTATCTGCAATAGTCTGCACAAGTACTCATCGTTGAATAGCAGGCATCCGAAGAGCTCTCGTGTGCATCACCCCCACCGCGTCGCCAGCCTCCATTGCACCCCCCCACACGTGGCGATCATTTTCCAGTCGTGCATAATGAGGTGGGTGATTAGTGATACGCCCGACTGCATGCAGCTTTGATCCGCCGTTGACATGGCCCAGCCTCCGACACTTGGAATGTTTCCGCGCATGCTATGGAGGTGGCTCAGGCGCGTTTTCACGCTGTCGGTAGATGCTGAAAGACATATATGTTAGAGTGGTGCTGTAGATGATTAGGGACAGGTTACGGGTAAGTTTGTTGCATCGTGAAGGAAACGTGTCTTAGAGCTGGACGTTATAAACATATATTAGTTTGAGTGGGTGACCGATGTCAGGTCTGGGATTATGTGCCGAGTTAAACGAATGAGTACGGCTCGACAACGAAGAGCTTATCGAGCGTGCAAGAGTTGTGTCAAGTAAGGTTGTTGGATACGTTCAGAAGTTGCTGATCCCTTCAATGTGCGCAATAATACGAGAAAGACAGGCATAAGTAAACTCCGCGGAAGGGTTGTGAAAAGCATCACGCACCTGGTTATTGCCCCCACAGAAAGGCTCTGCGTTCCGAAAAGATGGACAAGCTCGTCCCTGCCGACTGTGGCTCGCAACAAGCGTTAGGTTACTTAACGTTTACCTCCTTCCCGCCCCCATCACTCGCTGTGAGCATGCACATGCGGGTCGTTAAATGCGTCAGCCATCAGAATCGCATTCCGCTCGGCGGTTGCAAAACACCTATCGATTCGGGGAAGTGAGCGCCTAATGCCTCCAGTCCTAAGTACTGTACGTGCTTGGTACGCGTGTGAAAAATTTACCTTGAAATCAGATTCAGTCCTTCCACGAACCTTCACCGTTTTCGCTCTTGTTATGCCAGACTACTATCCCTCGGATACCCGCGACGGCGCTGAGGTCAATAAGGCTTGAGGCTTGCGATGCTCCCCTCCCTTGCCCATCCCTTTCCCATCCATATTCGATCGAGTTTGGCTGAAATTAGATTCAATCTTGAAACCACTATGTCAATACGTGTGTCAAGCTCCACTGGAACGGAAGACAATATCGCACACAATTAGTGCCCACATCGATTCAAGTCCACAGAACGCGACACCGCCCAACCCAGCAACATCCTTTAGGGTTATTGGGTAAGTCTGTTGATTGTCATATCTGCTTAAAGTGTTGTAAACGCGACGGAAGAGCCCTGGATGAAGGTTGTGGTGAGTACTGCCAACTGCCGATCATACCGTTTCTCAGCGCCGTCAGAAAGCAGGGTTATCGACGTCGCCTTCCACTATATTTTTCGTCCTGCACCTCGCCGTTCCGCGCAGAATTTCATGTCAAACACTCAACCTCCAGGTACATTGTCAATTCGTGGCCATCTATTGAATCTTGTCATCCGCCTTTTCAATGGACAACCACATTCCCGAGCTATCCACGACAGGTTCCATTTGATCCAGCCTGCTATCACCCACGTGCTGGCACATCTTTCCTAATCAACACTCTTGCAAAACCCTAGGACATGTCTTCACGATCAGTCGTAAGGCAGAAGCTCACTTATCTCATGGCCCTCCGCCTTCTGCTCCGGACAGATCACCATTGCATTTGCATAGCGTTATGTTTCTGCCTCATATGCGTGGATCGCCGAGGTTGATGGTCTGCTGTAGCTGATTACCCCACCATTCATAGATGAGTACTTGTCCCCGTTCATATAACATACTCGTCACTTTTCTGGGACCCAATTGTCGAGCAGTCAGCCCTTGAATATATCTTCAGCAACACTGGTATCAAACCAAATCCCGATGCATCGAACTATGCTGCAACCGTACCGGATTCCAAAAGCCCACCCCGGCACTCGATACATCGACGAGCTTGCTCAGCGCTCAGGTCCGAACCATAGAGTAAACCTGGCTCACCCATTCCACCTGAGATCCACTCGAATATTTTACAGGTTCGGGATCAAAATACGCAGATGATACCCTCTCCGTGTCGGAGTGTCGGATCCTTCGAGGGCATGTAGGGACACCGCGCATTCCAAGTACGAGCGCCACCTCCAGAGTCCGCCACGATGCCCGAACATCCCATGCAAAAAGTTGACAGGGCCACGAGTGACGACACGGAGGAACACATCAGAACCTGAATCGTAACAAAATTTGGAGAGGGTTTGACAAAGCTAACACCCGAAACCATGATGGAAGATAGATGATAGGTAGTGCTCCGTGCGCGAATGATATTACATGCCATTCCCAACCCGCTCCATGCCCACCATTTTGATATCGGCCCGCCTCACAGGAAGCCGAAGGCGCGCAAGAGCCTGTGCCATAGAGAGTAGTCTGACATGAGGAGATTTAAGCCCTCTGTCTCCTCCCACGCGCCTCGACTGTCATCAGCCTCTCTCAATCCCAGGTCGCCAGCCCCCCCTCGTGAATACTCCTCAATTACTGTCATGAATGTTAGATAAGTTACGAGGCGTGTGTGCATGGGAGGCATGCGTACAGCGACGATTGGGCCGGGAGACTGGATGGTAGACGTGGCAGACATGATGCATGATGTGACATCTCCCGCGCTGAAGTGGTCGCAGCCAACATTGTGTACCTCGCTGTCGCGGGTGTTAAACGTGTCGAAATTGGGCATTGAGATGTGTGATTAGGTGGGGGATTTGGGAGGTGATTGTGGTTGGCACGATCATCCCTGGGGCCAGAGGTAGGGGTTTAAATGATGCACTTGTTCCGCGGGCCATTTAGTTTGGCAGGACAGAAGTACTATGTGAGATTCTGAGGTGACTTAAGCATGCCCGGGTATACCAGGCAACAGCGTCATCAAATATACCGAGCACTTGGGATCGCCGACATCCCTGTCAGCTGACTCTGCTGACGAGGCGTAAGAAACCATAAGCGTCCATAAGCGCCAACTTTGAGCCCAGCTAGTATCTGACGATGGCAATCCATGTGCACCGCCTATCTGTCATCGGCCGATGGCAATGTGCGCCATCTCGATAAGCTTATTTGGCCGAGAGTTTCGACTCGTCTATCAATTCGCTCATTCGGCTATCTGCATGAGGATCATGGAAGCCTATATATTCAATTCTAGATATCCCGATGCCAACCAACATAGTACTAAACCAGTGTTAGGGCCACCTAGAAAGATATCATCCATCATTAATGCATCATTCCCGAGTGTTTTTCCATGAGTACATCTTGAAACCACGGCTATAGCGATAAAGTACACTGTCCCATATGATACAAACCACAGACAAGCTGCACTAACGCCTCATGCCGCAGTTCGACTAGAGACCGCCCGCGGCAGCACCTCCTGCTCATAGAAATGCGCCATCATCGCCTCGGCATGTGAGATCGTCAGATTGAACAGCGGGTGTGTCGCGTTCTACACGAGCAGCGGGTCCCGTTAATCAACATCGTAGACGGAATTTATAAGGATAATCATAGCACTCACGACACGGTTCTGTACACCCCCGAATATATTCGCTGTACCCTCCTCCTCAGTCCAAGATAGCGCGTCTGCGTAGGCGTGTTTGCGCAGATCGTTTAGTGGATCAGCAGGAGATGCGGGGTGCCATGCATCGAGAAGCTGTGCACGGCGCGGTGGGGAGGGAAGGAGATTGTGCTGTGCTGCGGAGAGGCCTGATAGGCAGTACAGCGTATGATACGAGTCCGCGGCCCTGCATACCAACGTATCAGTTATATGGGACTGGGTGGTTCGGCAATAGGATAAGGTGGTTATTTACTTGGGCGGTTTATCGCGCAAACCCCCAGCAGGGTGCTGACCAGCACAGAGGATGTATTCTTGGAGCGCAGTGCGATTCAGAAGCGAGTCTATAAAACAAAGGGGGAAAATGTGCGGAAAGGAAAAGTCAGTATCTGTATCATCGAAAAAATATTTTCACATACCATCCGCATCGTGCCAATCATCCGTAGCTGCCTCGTCATGTGAAGTAGCGGGCTCCAAATCATGTCCGACGCCGAGGGCGCCGAGGAATGCGAACGACCCGCCGACCCACCACGAATAGCATCCGTCGACAAGCTTGTTCGTGCGCCCTTTCAACCCTCCAAGTTCCACTTCGGCGCCCTGAAGTTGGGTAAGCCAGCGCGTGAGCTTCTTGTAATTCACGCGGGGCGCGTCTGGGGCAGCTGGGTCTGCGAGGAAGGGCTGCAGCATGACCCAAGATGCGAGTGCGCAGAATGCGTAGCCGCCGTGCGCCTCGCCGAGAGCGGGACGCGGGCTTGCTAGGAGGGAGGATGGTGATGGGGTCGCCTCCGAGAAGTAGGGCTGCGAGGCGGAGGAGAAGCCGCCCTCATATGTCTGGCACGAGGCCACGAAAGCCGGAGTACCCGCGACTAGCTCTGGTGTGAGCATGTTCAGGAGATAAGCGACGGAGAGAAGGCAGTATATCCCACTTATAGAGGCTCAGTTCACGTAAAGATGGGGTGAGAAGTGGACATACCGGACGTCGACTTCGGCGTGGTGCGTGACGAGGAAGGAGCCGTCTGGCTGTTTTAAAGACATGAAGAATTTGTATATCTTATCTCTGCAAGGTATTCAGGCATCAGATAATAATCATAAACCGACATGATTAGGCGAGCTTACCGGTCGATCTGGTCCCATCCACCTCCAGGCCCCGGACGCCCAACGTTCGCCAGCGCACACACAGCTGCATACGTAGGCAAGAGATGCGCTGCCTGGCCGGGGCCACCACCAAAGCCGCCCTCTGGGTGCTGCCACGCCATCACCGTGTCTATGATCCTGGACGAGCCGATGAGCACGATCGAGTTGCTGGCGGTCCACCGTAGGCATGAACGTACGGAGACTTACTTCTGCTTGTTCACTGGGTCGAGGCCGACCTGCAGAACGCTGAAGCTCTGGACCGTCCAAAACATCAGCCATGGCTGGCTCGCGTCCTGGCTGGTGTATTTTGCTGGGAAGCCCTGCGACAGATTTCGCACGAGGTATTGCAGGTGAGCATTCCTGTTGAGCGTGGGTGGTGGCCCGGGCGCAAGGGGGATGTGGCTAGCTATGATGTCTTCTGTTGCTGCCTGAATACTGGAAGTGTCGGTTTCGAAGCCATCGGTGGGGGATCGCGCGAGATGATCAGACATCGTAGCAATGAGAGAAGAGACAATAAAGACGGATCACATGATCCTACACATTTATGACGCACAATAGGCGCCCGCCCGCCAAGTTGCTGCTTTCATTCCACGACCCACTGAGTTGAACCAACCGCGACCGTCTTCCTCATTTCTTTCGAATTCTGCTAGATCAAAGCGCGCTGCTTTATGTTGAACTGATATATCTAATATCAGACTGGAACAGTGGCTGGTTATCTTTTTCTAAACATGTGCTAACTCAGATGTCAGGGTGGTCATCCTTCCGCTGGGTACAAGGGACCCAAAGTTTTACGAAGTCCTTTTCAGATCGCTACGGATTATTGAATCCATTATGATGTCTTTCATGCGTAAAATGTAATACTATACATAAAATAAGTATCAAGAAGTCATTCATGGTGTGACATTGTGTTGCGACCGTGTAAGAGGCTCTAATTGAAAGGCAGCATTGATTCGTGTGGTTGTCAGACCATCCGGTGTAGAACTGATCATGTGTCCTAGTACGGCCCCTCGGAATACGCGACATGCCATGATATTGACAATACTGATGTATTCCGTGACCATAATGTAGCGGAAAGATTCAGGGACACGGGGGACGAGCATTATCGGCAGGTTGGCAAAGAACAGCAAGATGCTGGCACTGTGGGTGTAGGTAGCGGTTAGCTTGGAGGTTTATGAACTTCGTTGTTCATCTGACTTACAAGTAATAGAGCTGCCCTGAATGCAGCAGTGTTCTGGAGAGACTGTAGAGACCTCTGCCTTTGAAGAATGAAAGAAGTCGAGAGCGCCAACTGCCTTCGGTCGCGGCATTACCCGCCAAACGGTATGAGATCGCCAAAAAGACCGATGTGTCGAACACAAGGACTGCGGCGTTCAGTGGTGTCGGGAATTTGTTATCCCCGAAGGCGCAGAAACCAGTTTGCGGATTAAACGCTAATCCAAGGACGTTTCAGCTGTGAAGATTCAACCAACAATCGCAATACTGACTAACGTGGAGTGTTGCGACTGCAAGGACATTTAGTACTGGCACGGGAAGCCAGAGGATGCCAAATACGACTGTTGCATGTTTGGATTGTAGGAAGACCGCTCGGGCGCGGAGGAAGAACAAGAGTGTAGTGGTTACAACAGGCAAAAGTTGGAGCGGCCCACCCAATGTGATCGGCAGCTCACAGTTCTTCTGCGGTATGACTGGGAAACAGTTTAGTTCCGACTCAAAAATCACTCACAAGCATTATTAAAAGCGATGCTTACTGTTGATTACTGCGCTGTTGATTGCATTGCCAAGCTGGCTTATGCTGATTGGATTTGTTATGGGTTATAAGTCCGCCATGATGAGCCGTAGAATTGGCGGCATGGCAGGGCGCTTACCGGGACAAGAAGTAGATCGCGAGTGACCAGCTCAGACCTCGCTTGGAGGCAATTTCAACTTCATCCGAGACGGACAATATCCAGTCATATGTATAAGCCTTGTAGGACCGGTAGAGATGTATGAGAAAAGGTCTCGGCAGACATATCAATGGTTTCGAGAACTCACCGTCAAACACACAAGGTAGAAATAGTTTATCAAGCGATGAGCGAAGACATCCGTCTGTGTGGATGAACCCTCCAGGGGGTTCAGAGAGGTCATGAGCATGCCAATCCAGTTGAGGGAGAGTGAATGCTTACCACGCCGCCCACGACAGACCGATCGATCTTTAATAGTTTCGCACCAGGGTTTGACCAGGGTCGTTATCGAGCAGTATGAGGTAACATCAGGGCCTGACGTCCTGTAAAGTGTTCGAAGTGTCATGCTTGTGAAACGCCCACAACGCGGCACCGAAATTTGGAGTCCTTCGAAAGTTGAGTGGTAGTCTTCAAGATTGCTTCAAGATTGCTTCAAGAACACTCCCAAAATTATACGCTTTTACTCACTGATGCAGCAGACACATAGCCCAGGTACGACCTTCCGACAAATGGAATTCGAAGGAAATGATGGAAATAGGGGGAATCAGGACCCCTAAATATAGGTGGTGAAACGTTGAACCCTGAAGGAAATTTCCCTCAGCATCTCCATTTGGACAGCGGTTTGCGATATTGAGTATCTTGTGTTCGAATTCCGTCTGTGTGGGGCCCCAAAGTGAAAGAGCAGTGTCGAGCGAAATGTTACTTCTCCGATTGCAAAAATCATCATGGGGCGTTCACGTCACGCGGTGTACGCGGTGATTCCGATTCCTTCGGGCTCCTTCGGGATAGGGAGTGCAACGCAGTGTGGCTGATTGGTGAGATAGGTTGAACGCGATCAAAGTCAAGTCAATCCGCACCTGCGGTAGCCCTCTGCTCGTCACGCCCGAAGGCAAATCAATGAAAGTCAATTCCCCAAGGCGGCAAGACCCCCCATATCTACCTCGCATTGAAATTGTCGCGGAAAGTGAGCAGAGACAATAAAGGCATCACATGGTTCTAGATAAGTTCGGGGCTTAGAATAGGCGCCCCCCGTTGCAGGTTTCATTCCCACCATGACCGTCTCCTTCTGGTTTCCTTCTCCCTGCTTGCCACAAGATCACAGCACATATATCTATACTACACGCTCACTCGTATATCTCTGCTTAGCGCTGAACCGTGATATGACATTCCTCTCCGAGCATGGCGGTCTGTTCCGAATCCGATTATCAAGTTGTGCGCCTTCACCTCTACCTCTCAATCTGATGCCCACAAGCCGAAATCGAATCCGAATCCGAATCTGCGGATAATGAGCTTGAGGAGATCTACGGCAAGCGATGGCCAAGAATGTCTTGATATCCTGGTGCAGTGGAATACTGGGGGTACGTTGCCTCAATACTTGTCAAATTTGCTAAAGTAGAGCTCGGTGATTGGACATTTGGGCTGTGCAGCACCAGCTTCTGAGTTCATTCGTGATTCAAACAATCTGCCCCTGATAATCGGCTGTACTGTATAGATCATCACTGCCTGAGGTCGCCATGTTCCTTCATAGAGCTGAGCTCGGAAAGCCTACGAACCTCGAGCGCCAATATCACAAAAGGTCAACGCGTTCTGTACGCTATAAGAACACCTGTTTACTGGAATGCGCTGATCGCGACAGCGCAGTTCATGGCTATTTCGATCCCGACCTTGACGTATTTTCAGAATCCAGAGCCCTTGATATATATTCATCTTGCACGTCGTTTTCAGCATAATACGTGGTCGAAGTAGATATCAGGTGCGCTGCTTTCACACTTCCTCGAAGCTTACGCCTACCTGGTCATAGATTTGGCGCATATTGGAGGAATCAACAACCTCTAACACTTCGACGGATCTTATTTGACACAACTCCGGCATGCTCCATAAGCCCTTCATCGGAGAGCTGCTCTCATTCGTTCGACCTGACATCGGCCACCCACTCAAGCAATATATATGTACAACATCCAGTTTTAAGACATATATCCCTATTGGTGTGCTCGTTCCTTACTCGTTCCTTACCACGAATGCAATAGGGTTAAGCCTACGTTAACCCTGATTATCAAACAGCGCCAATCTAACATATGCACCTTTCGGCATCCACCGACAGTCTGAAGACGCGTTTGAGCCACCTCCACAGCATGCATGGTGACATCGCAGGTGTCTGCGGCTGGGCCTTGTCAATGCCGGATCAAAGCTGTACATATCAGATGTATTGCTAATCACTCACCTCACTATTTAAGGCCCCCACCATGGGCAGTGGCATGGGCGCATGTATAACTGGAAAGTGATCGCCGCGTGTTGGGGGGCGGAAGGGAGGTTGACGGGCTAGTGGGAGTGAGGGTGCACGCGAGAGCTCTTCGCGTGCCTGTCATTCAGCGATAAGTGCTTGTGTATACTGTTGCAGAGAAATTCACTCACAGCGTTGCCCGACGTGTCTTCTCCCTTGTGGCGACCGTACTCCAATATATGCTCTTCTGCGCCCCCATGGCATCCTGTCGGTGAGCCAGGACAATGATTGCTCTCCTCGGAAGAGGCTTCGCCCATCGCTAATGTCAAATTCATGCTCAGTAATAAATGCCGAGTTTGCAGGAAAGACTCACAAGCATGATTGCATGCGACCCGTATGGGATAATAATTGTGGTTGTGGGTGACATGATAGATAATGTCACCTGTGCTGAGGCTGCACTGGTCACGACCGACATTATTGACTTCAGCGCTGTCGCGGGTGTCTGAGGTGTAGTAGTCTGGCATAGCAAGAGCGAAAACGGTGAGAGGAAAGGAGGAGTCGTTTACGGGGCGTTCATATTAATACCCTTTACCACGTGCCCAATGCAATTACTGAGACTTAGCAATGGAAAGTTAGTGCGCACTGTCACTGCGGGAAGGTGGGTTAATTCTCCTGATTAGGCGATTTCAGGGTCTTGGGCGCGCGCCCGCGCCGATCAATCCAGCCGTGCCCAATGCGACTTGGAAAGTTAGCGCGTACTGCCACTGCCGCAAGGTGGGTCGCCGCCCCTTAAGCTTGGAATGTGAGTCCGTGGAAGGGCAAGGTGTAGCTTTTCCTGATTAGGCGATTTCAGGGTCTTTGGTGCGCGGCCAGCACCCGGCCGATCAATCCAGCCGTGCCCAATGCGACTTGGAAAGTTAGCGCGTACTGCAACTGCCGCAATGTGGGTCGCCGCCCCTTAAGCTTGGGATGTGAGTCCGTGGAAGGGCAAGGTTGGTAGATTTTCCTGATCAGGCGATTTCAGGGTCTTTAGGCACCTGCGCTCGCTGAAAAATGGTTCATCCCCAGCTCGTGCCACAGAATTTTGAGCATTGCAATTGCAGTGGATGTCGTCGCCATCAACATTAATAAACCGATTAAACTTATTCTGCCAATCAACAACCGTAACTGCATTATCCATGAGGGCCATGAGCCCGTATGCATTCTGAATGTCGTTGGGATTTAACATACTGAGGCGATTTCCGGCGTCCCAATTACAGCGTATGCTGGTGGTTATGGGCCAACGAATATGTATGTTATATACGAGGAGACCTGAGGACAACTGAGGATCTCCATATCGCCTGTTTCAAGGCGGCAATCTGCGCTGGATTGATCGGCGCTGGCTGCACGGCACCCGGAGGCTCGACAAATATTTTGTCCGCTTCAGGTTTGTGCTTCTGTCCTCGGAGCAGTCCGGCTTCGTCAGCAATGGCACAATCAACGAGCATGTTGTCGGTGGGGGATGTGGCTGTAACAATCCAATACAATTACTGGCATTTCGTTGGGGAACTAGCCGGGACCTTATAGCCCCTGTATTGCATGTGAGACTCATTTGCTAGGTCGAACGTAACGGAACTAACTCTACACCAGAGCTGACTATGTTTGTCGACTAGGTAATGGGATCTGGACAAACACGCTCGTGTGAGACTACTGCACAGCTATTGCGTGCATCGAAGCTTGCACAGTTATGTAGCTAAAAATGCTGGTATTTACGGTTCCGCGGCTCAGCCACCCGATACAAACACATACATACAATCTAGATACTTATCAGTTTGCTATCTACCCAATCAATCCTTGCCGTTTCGCGTTTCTCTGGGACCTCCTCTGATTTGGTGGCATTCACTTGTCAGTGAAAAATGTCTGTCGCGTACCGCGCGTGTGTGCGGTGGCCGTGATTGCTCAATCGGAGATGAGGGTCAGCAGACCCCTCGCTGACGAAACGCGTCAGCAGTTAGCGTCCTGGGCTCGCGGTGCGGGCGATACGATTAGACTCAGTAAACACATTTAAACACCATCGATTGAGGATGATACAGACGCATCACATGATCCTCGATAAATTCGGCACTTTCTGACTTGAAATAGGCGCCCACTTGTTCCTTCATTCTCGCCGTGACTGTCTCGCTCAGGCTCTCGCTAAGCTGCTTGCACATCGTACTGTCGCGTCTCTATCCTTTATCACGATGGAATCGCGATAAGACATATTTCTCAGATCGTGATGGTCCATTCCTGTGCTATCTTTCTGACATCACTCAGACCGCAGACCGCTTGTGCTTCTGGGTTCCCCTGGGGAGAGCGAAAAGCGATGTTCATCTTGATGCCCATCGCTTGATACGATCCTCGAGTCCAATGCTATCACTGTAGCCTTCCTATGCAATGCCCACGGGCCGAAATCGAATGTGAATACGTGTGCCGTTAGCGCAGTTGAACTCGGATGAGCAGTTAGAGCAGATCCCCGGTGGGTGATGGCCCAGACTGTCTTGAGGTGCTGGCGGAATTTGCATAACGGTGCGTGTTTTGTCCCGATGCCTCTCAAAATGATTGCTCAGGTGGGACGCAAGCAAGGACCGAACGACTTTGTTTTCCCGCCTATCTTAGTATGATCCAACAGGGTCTGCAATCATTGCGAAAGCATGCTAACTGTCAGGAGTAGCACCTACAGTCTTATCCATGACTGGCCAACAAGGTCTTGGCTTACTGGAATCCTGGCGACCAATTACTGAACTCACTCGTACCTCAAATGCTTTGCCATTGAGATTACACTATACTGTTGGATTTTCGCCACTGGCGGGGTCCCCCTATACGCATTCATGGAACTGAGTTCCGGAAGCCTTCCATCCCCTCGTGCTAATATCACCAAAGCTCAAGGCATTCGGTACGCTAGATCGCGAATGCGCAGGGCATGGCTATTTTGACCTGGCCTTGGCCGATTTTTTTAGAACCCACCTGTATATTCATCTTGGACATCGTTGCCGGCGTGATATGTGGTCGGAGCAGCAATCCGGTGTGCGGCGCTTTTGATGGCACTTCCATGACGCTTCCGCCTGCCTAGTTGCAGATTGTTGCGCCCACTGGAGGCATCGACAACCTCTGAACCCACTCATTGACCTTCTTGGAAACAGCTCTGGCACACTCAAAATCGCAATCATTTGTCCAATGAGAGACATCATCCCGAGAGACATCGTTCACTCACTCAAGCGTATATCTGTGCTCGTCCCCTGTACGAGTGCAACAAAGCTAATCTTACACCGACCCTGACCATCAACAACGCCATTTTTGCATATACTTCTCGGCATTCGGCAACAGCCTGAAGATGCGCCTGAGCCACCTCCACACCCCACAGCATGTGTGGAGCCATTCCAGGTGTCCGCGGCCAGGCCTTGTCAACGGGGGAACAAAGCTCCACGCAGTCGGGTGTATATCACTCATCTCATTATGTTTCCCCCCGTCATGCGGAGTGGCGGGGGCGCGTGCATAACTGGAAAGTGATCGCCGCGTGTTGGGGGGAGCGCAATGGAGGCTGGCCTAGTGCCAACGGGGCTGTTCACCAGAGTGCTTCGGACTGCTGTTATAGAACGGTGAGTGTTCTATATAGACCAGCCCAGCTCACGTATGCTCTCCGCGCGACCGCCTTCCAATGTATGCCCATCTGCGTCCTGATGACATCCTGTGGGTGAGCCATGATAGTTATTGATATCCTCGGAAGGCTCGTGGATTGGCGAAAGCGTTTTTCAAGGTGTACAACCAAAAACATATATTTGGAGCCATGTGTCACGTACACCATCTCCTCTGCTGACCGGCCCAGGCCCTGGAGTGAACAGGCCCCAGGGAGCAGGCCCTTGAGGGAGCCCTTGCAATCACCGGGCAGACTCGGCGCGATTGGACTCGATTATGACGGCTGACGCATTTAATAGGAAATCACCGAGCGGACTCCTGCGGACTCGATGACGATATTCGCGTTTAAGGGGCTAGTTGTTCTAATTAGGCGATATATGTTTGCCTTACGCCAGCTCCCTTGACTTGCCGCTCGCGTTCGCGTTTGCCGGCCAATCAAGGCAATACATCACAGGACCTATCCAGAGCACCCAGAACTTGGCGTCGCACAGCTGCCGGTCACTTTCATTGAATTGATTCTAGGCCTTGTTTATTTGTTGTTTATTCCTCGCTCCCGGTCAAGCGCAACAAATGTCAACTCTTGCGGCTACGTCAGGGAAATTCACGGCATATTACCCCCAATCAGGACTGTGCTTGCCCGCCTGACTTTACAGGACTCTCCATGTGCTCCGCTTGGCGCCCATGTTCGGTCAACTTTACATACAAAACTACAAAGTTGTACATAGACGAGAGTCCTGCCAACACAATATCCCCCCACTGAATCACCCTCAATGCCAAACTTCGAAACACTGAACACTTGCCACAGCGATGTTCTCAATGTTGGCCATGACCTCCTCAGCGCGCGGGATATCACATATCATGTCTACCACATATACCACTTGGCAGTCGTCCAGCCCAGTGGTCGATGTATGTACACCCGCCCCGAGAACGAGCTATATCTTATCTAACATACATATCAGTGATCGACGAGTCTTCGCGAGGGGAAACTGGTGGTCTTGGATGGGGAGAGGCTGAGGAAGGTCGAGGCGCCTGGCAGGAGGCGGCAGACGGCACGGTGAGTGGGCGTCGCATTCCTTCTAAATGCTGCCCATTCTCAAAGATTTCACCATGACAGGTTCACTCGCTATTGCGGAGGCTCTTGCGCGCCTTCGGCTTCCCACTGTAAACCACGCGTTTACTCTGTGGAGCAGGCGCGCTTGATGCTTCCGGATCTTAGCACGAAATACCACTGAGATGATTGATATGTTTTTTTAACCATAATATATAGCTAAATAAATGACAAGGAAATGAAGCGGTTTGGAGCACAATCTATCATGGCTCATTAAAGCAGGACCAGGCGTTCGCTAGACGTGCGGATCGGCTGTGGCCCTTCCCGGTCGGGTAGTAAATACGGAAATTGTCCGCGATTACAATGTGATGCGCAGATATATCTGCATGCGCGCACGAAAGACTACAAAATCAGACAGGATCTCCCTCGTGGAATCAAAGTATGACATGACGCGCTGGTGTGAATCCGCCAGTTACCGTCACCCGTGGGGCTCAGCCGGATGAAATGAAACGGTGCCGATTGTATGGATACAACCACATAGTCACACTTGCTTAGTCAAGACTCGGAACGCGCGCGTGATGGTCCTAAATAGTTATAGAGAATCTCATCAAAATTCGGATGCCGTGGAACGACCCACTAATATATGCATACAACGCCCAAACAACATGTATTCTGACTGGTGGCTCGTTTCGCACCAACACAGTAAAATCAAGCTGGCACTGACCCCAATCATCGATAATGCCAATCTAACATATATGTCTTTCGGCATATACCGACAGCCTGAAGACGCGCCTGAGCCACCTCCACAGCATGCGCGGAGACATTCCAGGTATCTGCGGCTGGGTCTTGTCAGCGCCGGATCACGGATCAAAGCTACACGCAGTCGGATGTATCGCTAATCACCCACCTCATTATTTCGGGCCCCCGCCATGGACAGTGGTAGGGGCGCGTGAAAGGCTGGAAAGTGATCGCCGCGGGTTGGGGTGGTGTGCATGGATGGCTGGTGAATTAGTGGGGGCGGGGGCGTATGCCAGCGCTCCCCGGACGCCTAGTATTCAAAGATGAGTATTTTGTGTAGACTAACACCGGTAAATCTACTCACCGCATTGCCCGATATGTCCCCCCCCCTGCGACTGTCTTCCAATCCATACCCCTCTGCGCCCCGATGATATCCTGTCGGCGAACCAGTGTAGCAATGTCCCTCCACGGTAGAAGCCCCGCCTGTCGCTAATGGTGAAGTCATGTTCGATAAGTGATTTTAGGCTTTCACAAAAGGCTCACAGGGGTGATGGCATGCGACGCGTGCGGGATAATAGATGTGGTTGTGGATGACATGATAGATAATGTCGCCCGTGCTCAAGCTGAGCTGGTCGCGCCCAATATTGGTGACCTCAGCGCCGTCGCGGGTGTCTGAGGTGTGGTAGTCCGGCATAGCAAGAAGAGTTGGATAAGTAGCCAGCAATTGCAATTGAAGCTGCTTGTTTTTGAGGGCTCGTGGACGGGCGCTTCCGCCCGCCGTCCCGGTGGTGGCGGCAGCATAGATGGCTATATCCGTAATCGCAATTAAAGTTAGAGTATTACAAACCTGATATCCTGTGCCTCGGAAGGATCTCCTTCTGCATTCAGGGCTTTTCACGATCGGCACTTTCCTTCGGTGCGAAGGGGCGGGGTAAGTAAGGCAAAGTTCTCGAATCAGGGCACTGTCCACCACCTCCCCCAATGCGAAGATTTAGCATCACCATTCCCCACTTGTGCCCCGCCAATTGGGAATTGTACGACATGACATGCACAGTTGTTCGCGCGCATACAGCCGACGAGCCTTACAACCGCCTAAGTGGCTGAGTCTATGTTAGTATTTACGGTTCCGCGGCTCAGCCACCCGATACAAACACGTACATACAATCTAGTTATCAGTTTGCTATCACTACCCAATCAATCCTTGCCGTTTCGCGTTATCACCTCGGGAATCCTCCTCTGGCCTATCATTTGCAAACTACCTGCACAGGATACTTCCCGACCAGTCATCTAAGTCAGCTCCGACACAGTACTCCATGGTTGATTGCCGGTGCTGCTGATTTTTCAGAACGGTAGTGCCCGAGCGTCTTCAACATGCACTTAGATTGGGTGCCCTGCCGTGTGTTGCTGCAGCACGCGGACCGTTCCGACCTCGGAGTGTCCCGAGTGACGAACAGCTCCGGCAAAACGGATGTCAAGGTGAATACCGATGCTTGTCTATTGTGCCTAATGCTACTTCGCAATTGTCCGGTTGCATTTTAGCTAGGGCGAGCTGTATCAGCGAATCGGCTCATACCGATCAACGGGTACGGCCGTATGCCAGCCTTTAGACTCTGTAGCAAGCTAAAGACACTGACAGCTACTTGTCGATCAGCTGTATTATGTTACTATGCTCGCACGATGAGGCTATCCCCTTGTATCCAAATGAAGGATTGACTGTTATATATATCAGTTCGCTCTCAAAAAAACAAGTATGCTATATAGTGTGAGAATATGTATTGCCGTGACTAAAATATGGCCACCACCTGGGTCAAAACCGATGGAGCCATCGAACATGAGGTCTGCCGGTCAATGGTTTAGCCAACTTGGACTCCTCGCCCGGCGTTGGGCTGTGCAAAGTGAAAATGCAAGTCATTACCTGTGGGTCGCTCCACCCCCGAGGGAAAAGAGCTATCACCGGCATAACATATCGCAGATGTTTAGAGGGCACGAGAGACGTAGTCCCCCAACATCTACGCCAATCCTCTGTGAGATCAAACTTCGGTGCACTTTTGGCCAAGTGGGCAATCGCAGCGGGGTTTTGCATGTCTAGTATTTTGACTGCAACGCGATCGCGTGCCGGGCATTCGTAGTCAAGTAAAAGAATTGATGTCCGCGCCGCGTCTGCGGATAAATATTGGACGAATGGAAGACGTTGCTTTGGAGTTAGCGCCATACAATCATGCACAATGATATGTGTGAGATGCCGGAGACCAGGCCCCGACAAACCTGCTGGTTCCGTATTAAGCTTGTTTAGGCATCTGATAAGTAGTGGGAAGGAGAGAGAAAACTCACCGCGGTTGGACTGGCTCTTTGGCGAGCAGAGACGCTTGTGCTGTTCTCGCCAATGTTCCCTTTGACATCCCTCGCTGCAGTACTGCACGATCAGACATCTAGAGCACCTACGAAACGTTCCTGCACATAGTTCGTCGGACACTGTACACTATATATTCAAAGTTAAACAAAACAGGGTGGAGGAATTTCATCGAAACATCGCACCTGTAAATTACCGCAGTCGAAAAGATACTGATGGTGTAGTGTCTTGTATTTCTCATCAACCTCCGTCCAATCAGCGAGTCGAGACGAAAGAGCAATCATTGCCTCGCCAACAGGTCCTTTCGGTGGCTCGTCACCACATGCGTCCATCATTTCTATCACACTTCCAGCTACGGGATAAAGAAGAGGTCGGTAGACGAGGTACTTTCCAATTACGTTGTCCAGCAACTGGGCAGATGGATGTCTGATTCTTTTGTCCGACCCATACCTAGAGTTCAAGAGTGGAATAAGATTGATTATTCTGGTGGTCGAGAGTTGAAAAACGGAGTGATAGAAGTCGTTTTCACAACGCGTGAGGATAAGGAGTAGCGGTATGCCCATGATTTCTGAAAAGGCAGTTGACGCTGGGGTGTTTACCGCGAGTAGTAGGGTCAACACGTCAACCATATCTGCTATGAATGTCGGATTCGACGTTATTGCCTGGTGGAGAATTGTGGGCACAGGGATGTCACGAGCCCTGAGTTGTTCCATTATAATCCTGGTATCTTCGCTGAAACTAGCCAAGTCCGGTTTGACTTGCTTAATATTGTTCTTGATTCGGCGGATTAGGGCCCAGTATACAGCATCGGGGCTACCCCCGCATTTCACCACGATCTGCGACAGAATTTGGGAGGATATGCCAGAGGGATGAGAATGGAACAGTAAACATGCGGGAAAGCCGTGTGCTGACGCGATGTACTTTCCTTCCTCGATCCACATCGTTGCTAGAGTCTCCACAACTCCCTCTGTTTCTGTGGCCAGAGTGGCTAGAGGAGTATCGGAATGGGCGTGGATGATGAGGTGAAGCATGTTGAAAATCGTGTGGTATCTGAGCAGGGAATGAGAGGCTTCTTTCTCTAAAGTGAGCGGACGAGCGTGAGTGCAGTGATCATGAAATGTTCGGAGCCATGTCCAGACGCAAGGCCAGATGGGAATTATCCGGGATGTGGCAATAGCGGTATGTTTGGGAACATGCGAATCAAGCACGAAAGACATGGCGGAGAGTAAAATGTTCAAATAATCCAGGAATGGCTCAGAGTGCGAGCAGCTAAAGCCGTAAGGTGGCGTGTTTGGAGATATGTACTTCATCCAATCATCAAGGGCTCGATCGAAGAATATCGGAGTTGACTGCCTATTTGAGCCAGTCTTATCCTCAACGTATCGCATCATTTGTTTGATAGGAAAATTTTCTTGAGCACGTCTCATTTTTACCAGGGGCCAGCTCTGTCACACAGTCGTGGAAGCCTGTCAGTGACGTTGAATTTGGGTAAAACCATCCATACCTCAACGTCCAGGGCTTCAACAGCCGTGTTAAATGGCATATTGGCAGACTGGGAAGATTCACAAACTCGTGTAGCCCGTGAATCGATCGAAAGAAGTTTGAGCGGGATGTGATGTGTAAATGGTGATAACAAGCTGGCCAGCTTGATTCAAAGTTGGAAGGGAGATATCTGGGTCTTCGCGATGGCTGAAGATAGAAAGTCGAGACCGAAGGGTGTATTTTGAGTTCCGGAATTCTATGCTTGACAGATACTGCAGATATTGTTCAAGAATGGACGGTCGAGTTGATCAGTGAGCCTGCAACTTGCTGTAACGACAACGTAGGTCAACGTGGCACTCGAAGGAGGAAATTTTAGAACCAAGTAGAGTAACGTTATTTGAACGTCGGGACCTGTACCGTAGACGCGTCCACATCACTATTCCTTTCATCCTCGGCGAATTCGATGCAAGTACACACTAGTACGGAGATGTTCATACCTTTTGCTGATGGATGAACTCCGCTGAAGCTGAAGATCTACAGCGGTAGTAGTGGCTATACGATAAGATTAGATCCCGGAGTCACAGATGGAACCCGATATGGGTGCCTCGAATTTTTACGGACCTCTTTCCGCCAACCGTCTTCCTCGACCCTTCAAGTCAACCATGGCCCCACTCAGTCACCCCTCTATTCAAGGTTAGTATATACCTCTAATATACCTCTTCTTTTCTCACCGATTCTAGATGGCTGGTTCCGCGAGATCTCTTCGCAATGGCCAGGTCAAGCGATGACTTTGAAAGTCAACAAAATCTTACACACAGAGCAGTCCAAATATCAAGATGTCCTCGTTTTCGAGTCAGAGACATTTGGGAATGTGCTCATTCTCGATGGTGTCGTTCAATGCACTGAAAGAGACGAGTTTTCGTGCGTCCTACCCACCATCCTAGTCGATCAACAGAGTGACTCATCTAGAGCTGCAGATACCAAGAGATGATCGCCCATCTTCCCTTGGCGAGTCATCCGAACCCTAAGAAGGTATTGGTTATTGGAGGAGGCGATGGTGGAGTTGTCCGAGAAGTCTTGAAACACGACACCGTCGAGGAAGTGGTGCTCTGTGATATTGACGAGGTGCATACACCGATCTTACGTCGCGTCGTAAAAGCTCTAAACATGATCTCACATAGGCCGTCATTCGAGTCTCAAAGCAATTTCTCCCCCACATGTCCTCCCTCCTCACCTCTCCAAAAGTCACTGTCTTCATCGGCGACGGCTTTAAGTTCCTCGCCGACAACGAATCGACATACGACGTGATCATTACCGATTCTTCCGACCCTGTCGGCCCTGCCGAATCTCTCTTCCAAAAGCCCTACTTCCAGCTCCTCCACGACGCGCTGACGCCAGGAGGGCACATCTCCACCCAGGGAGAATGTCTGTGGATCCACCTCCCCCTTATCACAGACTTGAAGAAGATGACCGCTGGCCTATTCCCCGTTGCCGAATACGCGTTCACCACCATCCCTACGTACCCCTCCGGGCAGATCGGGTTCATGCTCGCGAGCAAGGACGCAGGGAGAGACATGAAAACCCCCCACAGAAAGGTACCGGGGTGCAAGTACTACAACGAGAACGTGCACCGAGCTGCATTTGTGCTCCCCGAGTTTGGACGGGCGATGTTGGAGGAAGGGAAAAACGTGTTGCCCGTATTTGGAAGGGCTGCACTGGCTGCGCAGAACAAGCCGAAGAAGAAGGTGCTCCTTCTCGGAAGCGGGTTCGTTGCACGACCATGCGCGGAGTACATTGTTCGTGACCCATCTAACGAGCTTACCATCGGTCAGTCCTTCCTTCTATGCTGCGATAGCGGCAAGTTGCTCACTGTCCGCCTTTCACAGCTTGCCGGACCCTAGCGAGCGCCCAAGCATTGACTGCCGGCCTTCCTAGCACGACTGCCATCTCGCTCGATGTCAGCTCCCCGGACCTCGATGCCCAGATCGCTGCGCACGATCTAGTCATCTCCCTCATCCCGTACACCTACCACACCACCGTCATCAAATCCGCTATCAAGGGTAAGACACATGTCGTCACCACCAGCTACATCTCCCCCGCCATGCGCGAGCTTGAGGACGAAGCCAAGGCTGCCGGCATCGTGGTTTTGAACGAAATCGGTCTCGACCCTGGTATCGACCATCTTTATGCGATCAAGACCATCGACGAAGTACACGAGAAGGGTGGAAAGGTATGCTCTCCCATTCTTACCTATGATGGGAATCTCCACTGATCGGCCCTGCGAACTAGATCAAGCAATTCCTCTCTTACTGCGGTGGCCTCCCAGCACCAGAATGCGCCAACAACCCCCTTGGCTACAAGTTCTCGTGGTCATCGCGCGGCGTCCTCCTGGCTCTCGGCAACAACGCCTCTTTCCTCAAGAGCGGAAAGGCGCTCTCTGTTTCTGGAACCGAGTTGATGGCTCACGCGGGGCCGATCTTCATCTCTCCCGCCTTCGCCTTCGTCGGGTACCCCAACCGGGACTCTGTACCCTTCAGAGAGTACTACAATATTCCGGAGGCAGAGACCGTCATCCGTGGTACGCTCAGGTATCAGGGATTCCCGGAGTTCATCAAGGCGCTTGTTGACCTGGGGTGGTTGAATGCGGAGGAGAAGGACTGGTTGAAGGAGGATTTGACATGGGCGGAGGTCATGCAGAAGACGATTGGCGCCAACGAGGCCACAGAGAGGTGCGCTGCGCCCTTTCTGTTATCCTTCTATGACAGTTGACTGATGCCTATGCTCGTTTAGCTCGCTTATCTCGAGCGTCAAGTCTATCTGCAAGTTCCCCAGCGAGTCTGAGAGCTCCCGTATCGTCTCCGGCCTTCGCTGGATCGGCCTCTTCTCATCAGAGAAGGTCAAGCCCCGTGGAGGAAACCTCCTCGACACGCTCTGCGCACAGCTGGAAACGCTGATGAAGTACGAGGAGCGCGAGCGGGATCTTGTCATGCTCCAACACAAGTTCGTCGTTGAGTGGGCTGACGGAAGCGAGGTACATTCTAAATATCTTGTCATCCCTGCGTACTTATGCTTACCCTGAACACAGCAAACCCTGACCTCAACGCTTGAGGCATACGGAAACCCCTCAGGGCACTCAGCGATGGCGCTGACTGTCGGCCTGCCGTGTGGAATCGCCACACAGCTGGTTCTGGACGGCGTGTTCAAGACGCCTGGAGTACACGCACCTTACACCAAGGAGATCTGTGATCCGATAAGGCTCATTTTGGAGAGTGAGGGGCTGGGGCTCGTTGAGAAAGTACTGTAAAGCTCACTCGGTGTAAATTACTGTAAAAATGACTGAAAAGGGTGGGAGAGGTGATTGTAGTTTGTTGTACAACTTGGGCCATTAATGTTATCGCCAACGAAGCTGTACTATAGATATGCTGAATCAGTCCGACAAACGCAACTTGCAATATATCTAGCAGTAGTTCCTTATCTATGTAAGCAACGACAAACGCAACCAGTGACTTCAACCAGAACTTCAACTTCACATTCGATGTAGCCACCTGATATGAGGTTCTTCCTTCTGTAGGCTCCCTTTCATTCGGTGGAACGTACATATTGCAGTCAGGACTTGGCGGCTTTTGGAATCTCGATGCAAGTGAACCATAATTGGCACAACACAAAGCACATGTTCGGAGTGTCCTAGAGGCGTGCGTGCCCACGCCGCGTGCCATGCGTCCGTCAACTTGATCCCAGCTGTGCTCAGGCTTTCGGTCGTATTGTTTGGAGTTGTGTGATCGAATCCCTTAAAATCCATAAAATCCATCTCCACGCGCCTATCTACCTCTCCAGCATTCCTATAGTCAATCATCAGAATCGCTGTGCGGGGCGCGAAGGTACGTCTCGCATAATATTGGTTGAACGCATTGCGCGTTACGAAATCCAATCTCATGCAATCGTGTGCCACCGCATGTGTGATAAATCGAAGGCCGGGACCTGATAAGCCTACGGGTGCTGCATAGGTGGGAGCCGCCTCTATAAGTTATACGGGCCTCGTGAAAATGGTCAAACGCGAACCTCGACGACAAGCCATCTCCGCGCAAAGTGTCTTGTGCCCACGCCAGTGCTGGCCCTGACGGCTCTTGCTACAATATTGAACGAGCTGGCACCCAGAGCACCGGCGAAAAGTCGGACCACTGTCAGTCTGCATGCACTATAAGAATGTCTAGACTGTTAAAGAGGAGTATGCACACGCACTAGATTCAAATCCGTACCTGGGGATAGCCGCAGTCCGTGCTGTACTGAGGCTCGTCACTGTGGTAGATCTGCGCCCATTGGCGATGGTGGCGTTGGAGCGTTAAGATGGATTGACCCATAAGATCTTGATCGCCGCCTGGGCGAAAAGCTGCCTCCCCTCCCGGTAGCGCCAGAGCTATGCATCTCCCCAAGGCTACCAGAGAAGCTTTGTAAATGAAGTACTTGCAAAAGGATTGCAGGATATGGCCAGTTACAACCGCAAGATTTCGCTCCGAGCCGTGGGTCCGAGAAATCCGCACGATGAGGGCGACGATGGTTGTATCCATCAGCTGGGAAGCTGATTCGTGGCCTTTAATATCAAAGTGTTTGGCAATAAGGAGCAACGGGTAGGACAGAAAGGTTGCGAGCCCAACTGTTGAATGGAGTGGTTTACGGAGAAATAGCGATAGCAGATTCACCATGACGGTCATGAACGCTGGGTGGGACAGCAGTGCCGCCCGCAGAATTGGGGGCTCTGGATTATCCGGGGGTTCTGGCTGCCCGTGTACTTGCTTAACGTCAAAGTCACGCTCCGGTTGCAGCTCCGGGCGCAGCTGGTAGTTGATGAGCTTCAAGTCATGTTGAAGCCCCTCCCATTCCACCGCCAACGGCGTCGCCATTTGTTTCATGCGGCGAAACAAAATTTGGACGACTTCCTCTGCACCACCCTCGCAGCGGTGCACAATGTAGGGCAGGAATTCGGAGGGTGCACCGGAGGGAGATGCGGCGGTAAAAAGTGATCCTTGAAAGCGATTTATGGCGCCAATGTTCCTCCCCTCTTCGATCCATATGGATGCCATCATGTCCGTCACTTCCTTTGTGCTTTTGATGAGGAGGGAGAGCGGGGTCGGCGGGTCGGCACGGAAGCTCGCACAGAGCATTCTGACGACTGCACCATAATACATGGTGAGCGATATCGCGCTCTTGTAAGTCGCTGTGTGCGATCGCTGGCTGAGGACATGAAGTGTTCGCAGCCATGCCCAGATGCTTGGCCACATCGGGACGATCTGGGATGAGGTATAATTAGCTTGCTGACCCTGCTGCTCTAAAGCGGAGGCCATTCCCGATAGCAGCACAACGACATAGGCCAGCAGGGGATCTCCTGGCGAGCTGTTCACAATGGTGGGCTGCGTGTACGGGGCTATGAACCGTTTCCACCCGTTGATGGCACGTGCGACGACAGCTGAAATAGGGTGGTTTTGCGATGAGGGAAAAGTGTCGTAGTCGCGGAGTATCTGGGCGATAGGGATGTCCTATCGAATATTCGTCGCAGTGAGATTCCACAATGTAAGGAGGTTTGGAGAAAATAATGCTAACCCTGAGCGCGTGTACAGTAGTGTCCGACGCCATATTTTCAGATTAGTATCCCGCAGGCTAGCGATATTTCTTGGATGGAAAGTAAGAACTAGGAGCGTTGGAAGATAAGCGTCCAGATATGTGGTTGGGATCAGGGAAACTGTAACAGAAAGCGCACATTCTTCGCAGTCCAGCCTGGCCAGGTTAATTCTATGCAGGGTAAATCAACGCTGGAAGTTTTGGAAGTGGCAGTCGCTGCTTGAGCTGCAAAGTTGACGTGGATCCAAATTCAACACAGGAAATTTTGAAGGAAATTTGAAACCGAAGATCGGCAAGTGGCGTAGAAATACCTACCCTAAAGTCACCCTCAAGCGTCGCAAGACTTTGGTCAAACTGTGGCCGATGATCGAATGCAAAAACTTCAGGAAGCTTGGGGGGCGATGTGTAGGAGCATGCTCTCACGATAAATGTCCTTGAGGCAGTTGTGTGTCTTCCGGAAGAGCTTTATGGGGGGCGATGATTTATCAGTGTCATCTTGTTTGGTTTATTGCTTCATCGCTTCATCGAGCTGCTTAGACATCCAATTAACCCGGCTTTTTGCAAGCTCTCTCTCCTTGAAATGCTCATGTTCCCCTCGTGATGCCACCAGGCGGATCGTGCCATGGATACGTTTGCCCTCGTGACTCAAGATCATGAAATCTTGTGATCGCCTTGTAGAAAGGTCCATATCCCCCCGCACAATTATACCCCAAGTGTACGATATTACAGTCTTTTGTTCTTTGCCCCGATCATCTTTGATGCTTTTGGATGTTATCCAATGACCTTTAAAATATCCCACTTCGCCAACATTTGCGCTTTGAGGATGGAAGAAATGGGCCGAGAGGAAAAATGATGTTTGATGCCAGTTCCAATTCACGAGCTTGATAGGCCACTCCATTATCCATGTTCGAAGATCATCCGGGCAGCTCGCTTGGAATGCGCGCCCCGATGCGGCTGCTCTATGGGCCAGGATTTGAGACTCGATGGCTGTCAACCACGATAGCCTATCCAAATACTGAGAGGCCTTGGGAGGATGTAGCTTGGAAATGGCTGCAATAGCCTCGTCGCATGACACCGATTTCATGAAAAGAGCTAGCAAGGCCCTTCGCTCAGGCAATATTGCAGCCAGCGGAACGAGATGACGCCAGCACCGGTTCACCCCTTGAGCGGTGATGAGCGATCCTAAGGGGAGAAGTGGGAATATCTCCAGTAGCAATTCGTTGGGTAGCGAATCCGCCTTAGAAGGCGATGTAGATGACATCCGGGGATGGTGGTTGGCGATCAACTTTTAAGCAGTTAGAAGTCTGGTTCAGGAGCTAGTTGCCACAAAGGGATGCTAACGCCCCTGAATCAACACGCTTTCTTCTGGCCACCACACCTTTTACGATGAGATTCAGCGTCCCCAGGTCGACTTCTCCAAGCCCCGAAAGAATCGCATTCCAGACATCCTCTACCTCCCGCAAAACTACAAAATCATCCCCAGCAAAACGGTGCGTCCTATGTCTGTCGTAAGAGTCCCGCTGCTCATTGCGCCAACTGCTCCAGATCGCCTCAAGTGCAAAGGGCACCACGACGAGAAAAGCCGCGGAGAGGCTCCACATTTGGGATTCACAGTGACTCTGAATCCAGCTCTGACTCGAACGGCGGGTCGAGTTCCACTGCTGAGGAAGAGGAGGAGGAATCTGAGCCGCTGTCTGAGGAATCAGACACTGGGGATACCCTCACTAACGAGTTCAAATATGTTTCCATGTCGCCAGCTAGGTGAGTCTGCTGTTCATTCCCTCCCCCGTCATTCTTCTCACCTCACCTTCTTGCAGAAATCCTTTACGACCGCGGCAGAACCAGTTAGAAGCGCGGCACGCCGAAGACACCGTTGCCGCAATACGACTACATACGCGCCATAACGACCCTTATGAAGACTGGGAAAAGAAAACTCGTCGAGAAGCTTTCGTGCGTGCTAAGTTATCATATATGTACATGTATATGCTAATCTTTAACCCTCTCGCAGCGAACAGCGCGGAAAGTCCAGGCTGAGACCCTCCTCGCCCTGCACAGCACTCAGTCCTCCCACACGAAAACCCAAACCTCGTATCTCACACATCGGTCCGCAGCGATAAGCGCACAAATTGCGCAACATATCGCCGCAAGGAAAGCGCATTTAGCACGGAGCGAGGAGGAGCTGCGTCGGCTGTGGACGGCGAGTCAGAAGGACATGTGGGCGCGGGTGGAGGGGGGGATCAGATGGGATGAGCAGCGCGTGCAGGCTGAGATGGAGGTGGAGCGCAAGAGGAAGGAGGAGGTTGAGAGGAATCAGCGAGCAGAGGAGGCGAAGCGGCGGCTGGCGGAAGAGAAGAAGCGCGCGGAGGAAGAGAAGAAGCGGCTTGAGGAGGAGCAAGCACGGAAGGAGGAGCAGCGCGAGCAGGAGGAGCGGTTGAAGCAGGATGAGGTCGTGAAAGCGCGCAAGGCTGTTGAACAAGCGGAAGCAGAGGAGAGGAAGGCGCTTGGACTCACCACGGCGGACGAAGATTGGCATTCCGCGCGAAGTTTCTTAAAGGTAAGTTTCCGTTCCCCTGCGCCCCTTTCCATTACAGCTAACAAAGTGTCATTCCAGCAACTCAAATCTGGTCCCATGAAGAATGTCAAGTCACAAAAGCAGCTCAAATCCACCTGGTCCGCTCTTCGCCGCCAAATCACACCCAAGATCGGCCAGCTCACAAATGACGCCGCCTCCATCAACCTCATCTCCTCCCAGCTCCACGCCCTCGCCATGCCCAGCCCCCCACATCCCGAGGAGATCTACATCCCCCTCCTCTCTTCCCTGGCGAAGGCCATCCTATTGCAGGCCGAGACGGAGGTGACCGCGAGCAAGGCCGCTGCGGTGCCCCTCGCGCAGGTGACCAAGAACCTCCTCGGGACGCTACCGCACTTTGAAGACGTCCTCCTCGCGAAGCTCGTCCAGCGCGTGGGCACGTGGGGCATCCCCACTACCATGCCCTCCACCGACATCGACTCCCCCACACCGTTCGATGAAAATGGGCTGCGGAAGGTGATGGGCTACCGCGACTCTGAGAACGGGCGGGAGGCGCGAGGCGAGTACGTCCAGCGCGTCGCGGGGGTTATGCGTGTGTACTTCCTCGTGCTCATGGGTCCCGGAGGCGTGGACCGGCCGCTCGGAAAGCCGTGGCAGACGCAGCGGTACTGGGTGTACTTTGCGCGCATGCTGGGCGGCGCGGTGGGCGGCGGGAGCAGTGGCGTTGAGAGTGCGGTGGCTGCTGAGATCCTATTTGGTACGTGGAGGTTATCTTTGTGAGGCTGCGGTTTCTGTGCTAATGTGTTGGTTTGGTTCAGCTGCACTGGACGTCGCGGGGACCCAGGCCGCGCACAGCTGGGGCCACCAGTGGATCAAGGTGCTTGGCCTGTTGTATGATGTCGTCCAAAGTGGAAAGCTTGGCGGGAACACGCCGGAAGGAAAGGCAGGGAGGGTGCGGGTCCAGCTCGAGATTGAGAGGATCATGGCCGGGATCGCGTAACGTCAAATCATAATGCTTGAGCCCTGTGCTACCTTTTGTAATAGTATATCTTAGTAACGTTTAGGAGGGCATTGAACAAGACGTGATGCCGTTTCAAATTCAAGTCATTTTAGGATAGTTCCACTAGATTTACAATCGTCGTTACGCGCGGGCATTCCAACCATTGGGGTAAGCTCATGCCACTCAAATTACTGTGCACTTCAGAAAATGCGGGATAGCGCTGTGGTATTTCCGGTATCGAAGACTTTAAGCTCAGAGCTTCAACGTTCAATGTTATAGTTCACCACAAGTACCGCATTGTTCATGAGGCTACGCCCTGCCTTATGGTGCAAAGCATTATATTACACCCCATAAACCGCCCTGGCATTGTCTCGCGCGACCTTCATTACCCTCGCCGCATCCCATTCTACTTCGCATTTGGCCTCATCTTCCGCGACGTCTGGACCTGGAGGGGCGCTACCATCGTTCGGATTCGCGCTACCGCCTTCGTTCAGCACCCCTGCTACGAAGTCTGCAGTCCAAGGTATCATGCCCGTGTGACAGAGAGGTAGCCTCTTGGGCTTCTTGTCCGGTGCAGTCAGTGACGCGTAAATGTTGGCAGGGATCATGTAGGGCGCGTCCGTTTCCAGCAGTATGCGGAGCGGTGAAGCGTGGGGTGGCGACGTTGTCTTGGTCATTTGTCGGAGGAGGTTTGGTGTGTTGAAGTTTGTCGCGTACGAGACCACACCTGACCATGGTTTAAGGTTGCAAGATACGAGTGTCAGCCAAAATGTATCCGTAAAGCGACATAATTCAGAGTGTAATGAATGGGGCGAACCTGTGATGCCTATGCAAAGGTTAGGGAAATAATCCAAGAGGCGCTGCGCAAAGTCCGGCGAATCGGTAAAGCAGTGTATGTGAATCTGTTAGGGTGCGCGTCAAGACATCACAAGCATGGCCGAATCAAAGCAAAGCGCACCTTGTGCGCTTGTGGAACTTCTGCTTTGAGTATTCTTTCCGTGTCCTCTTCTGCCTCTCGAGTATGTATGGTCAGCGCTTTACCGAGTGCGACTGCCTGCCGAAGTTGCCTGGTAAACACTTCTTGCTGGATAGCACGAGGGGAATTGTCATAATGGTAGTCGAGTCCCATTTCACCCCAGCCAACACATCTGGGATGCTTCATGGCCTCTAAACTGATCAAAACATGAGCAATATTAATGAGCCCGGGCTGAAGAACGATTCGCGCACATGTCTCGCTCAACCTCATCTGTGTACATATTTGCTTGGTGACTAGGGACTCCTTCTGGTTAGTTAGTAATTCAAGCGATGATGCGTGGCGAAGAGTGGCGTACGGATGCACCCCTATCACCGTGTGCATGTCAGTTTGGAATCGTCGGGATTGAGACATGAAGCTTACCCATGACAAACCAATACCCGATCCCACCCCATCGCTCATCCCTGGCATCGGCAGAGTCGGCAAGTTCGCGATATTCCTTCATCACAGGCGCCTCGCACCATACATCCACAATGGCCTCCACGTTCAGTCCGGTATACAGTCCTCGCACAAAGTCGTAAACCGTCTCATACTTTCCAGCAGGGTATTTTAACCGGTACGAGGCGAATGTCGACAGGAGGTGCGTATGGGTATCCACGATGGCCTCTCCTGCAGTTAAGTGCTTGGGCAGGAGGAGTTGCTCCTCGGCTGGTGTGTTGCTCTTCTTACCCATAACGCGAGAAGTGGAGGAGAATGGATAAGATTGGCGCGCGCCCCTAACTTGTCTCCCGTGTTGGCTGCACGTGGTCAGTGACGGGCGATGTTCCGACGTCAAAATCCGCAGGCGCTGCGACCTGCGCACCATCATTCCCAGCATGACCGATTACGGGTCTCCTTCTTGTCCTCTACCACAATGGCTGGTTATGCCCGTGAACCCAAGTATGTCCAGTTGGAAGAGCCTCTTGGTATCACCACTAGAGCGCAACTGCCGCGTCACCGAGGATGGAAGTTGTTGGCGAGTGCAGCTTTGATAGTGGGGTCTGTCCTCTACACGCAATCGAACTGGAAGGTGGCCTTGCGGACCAACGAGGTGGAAGCAATGGACGAAGGGTCTGACTGGTACACTGTGAGTGGCCTTTTACAGTGCCTTGGTCTGTGACTGTGGTTAATGTCAAAGTTGCTTTCGGTGTTAGTTGCGCCCATCGGCAAACATCGACTGGACTTCGTGCTTTGATGGGTTCAAGTGTGCTCGACTCATCCTTCCTCTTGACTACCTTACACCAAATGGACCCCAGATCCAGGTGGCTTTGCAGATGCTTCCCGCGACTGACATCGATAACTATAAAGGTATGGCTATTGCCGCGTTGTACGCGCCATAATATGTACCAACCCTTTTATAGGCACAATTCTAGTTAATCCTGGAGGACCTGGTGGTTCGAGTACTGAGTTTGTGCAGGAAGATGGCCGGAAATTGTCCAAGATCGTCGGTCCGGAGTTCGACATACTAGGCTTCGATCCCAGAGGAGTCGGAGCGACGACTCCGCGAGCGTCATGTTTCAAGTCGGAATCGCAAGAGAAAGCATGGATGCTGCAGGAGGGTGGCCTACTCAACGCCTCTGATAACTCCATACCCTTAGCGCGCAGCCGGAAAAGAGTCGTGAGCGAGCTTTGTCGTAGCACCATAGGCGGAAATGGACAAGAAGACATCAACGGCACAACCGTTCAATGGGGAATTGGTCGCTTCGTCGGAACAGCCAGCGTGGCCACAGACATGCTTCGCATCACAGAGAAGCTTGGTCAAGAGAAGTTGCAGTATTGGGGTTTCGTGAGTCATTACTGTTCCTGTCCGGCCTCATACTTATATTCGCAGAGCTATGGCAGCATTCTTGGCCAATACTTCTCTGCTATGTATCCGGACAGAGTTGGCCGCGTGGTCATCGACGGAGTATACGATGCCAACGATTACCGCGCCATGCGGTGGGCCACCAACCTCGAATCCACCGAGGACGTACTTGCGTCATTCTTTGACTTCTGCCATGAGGCCGGTCCCGAGAAGTGCCCTCTATACGCACCAAGCGTTCCTCAGATTCGCCAACGAGTTGAGGCAATCATGAATTCCCTCGATCTCGACCCGATACCGATCCCATTTTCGCCGAAAGGTCCGAATTTGTTGACTAGGAAGGTTGCTCACACCCTTATGTTTGAAGCAACATACACACCCATTAAGCACTTCCCTCGGTTGGCAGACCTTTTTCTGGCTGCAGAACAGCGCAATACTTCGGTTCTCGCTCAAATTCCAGAGGTATCCGAGCCCAACCTCGAGTGTAACTGCCAAGTTCCGCCACCCTGGTCTGTCGACAGCCTAACAAATGACCATGCCATTGGATGCGGCGATGGTATCGTACCACCCGGAGGTTCCCGTAATTTTACAGAGCATCTATCCGATCTCACAAAGAAATCTCCCTTCGCCGCGCCCATCTGGGCTTCTATCAATCTCCAATGTGCTGAATGGAATGTATCCGCAAAATGGAGATACGCGGAGCCATTCGCCGCCGCCAACACCTCCCACCCGATCCTCTTAGTTTCTCCGAGCTTCGACCCAGTCACCCCGCTCACCGATGCTATGGCCGTCCGCGAACGCTACATCGGCGCTGGACTGCTGGTGCAAGACTCGCATGGTCACTGCTCTATAGCCGCTCCCTCTATATGCACCGCGAAGAACGTGCGTGCTTACTTCTATGAAGGGAAGTTGCCAGAGGAAGGGACTATCTGCAACGTGGATGAGTTGCCATTCGTTGGTGAAGTGGGGGTGGGCAGGATCCTTGATACCGGGGATAGAGAGTTGCTTGACGCTCTCAAAGGTCTTGCTACTGCTAAACTGCCTACGTTTGGTTTTGGATTTTGACGACGTGTTACACCACCACAACTCAATCAGATTATCTGTGATCATCGGGAAGGAGTCATATTATAATTTCTACTGAAGTATCCAAGCATCGACAGAAGGAACGACGTTGGCGGCCCATTCTCTGATGTGATTCGGCAGCGAATTTTCCTCCCAGGGAACTGCAGAATCGACAGTAGGACAATTGGTGGCGTTTGGCGGCCGCTTCGAGCTATCAGGAGCATCTTTGGTGTGCCTGTTCGCCTCGTTAGCGAAGCCCGCCGTGTGAAGCCTGAGCATTGATTTCGACATCAAGACAAACCCCAACTCGATGCGTAGGTCTTCTGATGTTCGCTCCTCCAATTCTACCGGTTTAACTAGTGGGTATGTGTCGAGGAAGGGCGAATTGGATGGCGTGTTCGGCAGGAGGGACAGGGCCGCATCGAGGCTTGAACTGTGCTGTATTCTGCGTCGTGTCTTAATTCTTGGCGAATCTTCCAAGCCAGAGAAGGTCGAGGAGTCGTTAAGGTTCAGGTGTGGAGATACTGACATCGAGTGGAAGATGTCCTCCTGCGAACCCCCAAGATCGGGTTGTAACGAATCTCGAGTTGCTTCGGATTCTCCACAGTACTGCGGGCAAGGAAGATCGAGGACGAGCGATTGTACCACTTTTGACATCGCACTTGACTGGTTCGATATAGCTGATGGATGTGGTCCAGCGTGTTGGGGCTGTCCCAGGTGAGATAGAGCCCGTCCATTGGCTGGAGAGCGAGTCAACGGCGTACCAGCTGTGTAATCCGTGGAAGGCGAGAAGTGAGAAGCACATGTATCATCAGCGCTTGACGAATGAAGTCCTACTGGTGGGTTAGGCAATGAGCATGCGGGACCAGTGTCTGTATAAGGCCTCGGGAAGGAAGGACACGCTTTGATAGTAACGGTACTCTCAGCTGACGAGGGAGTAGATGAAACTGGCAAGGGTCGATTTCCATAGCAGTTCGGATTCGGGAAACCTTCGCCGGGGATAGCTACTAGAGCCCGAGTAGAACTGAAGGCGAACGAGGAATTTGCGGACCGCGGAGAATTAATAGCAGGGCTATTGGTGATTTCAGCAGGAATTCGTGGACTCAAGCCTGAGACTTCCTCGATGGCCTGAAAAATCATCGGTACAACAGTAGAGATAGAATTACAGCCTGACACACCTTAATGTCCTTTGAGAGCGACGTTGACCATAACAGACCATCCAGATCACAAAACTCAGTTTTGACCAAGGCGAAAGAAGACAAGAGTGTCTGGCGTTGCTCCTACAACATATATATGATGAGATACGCAAATGAAGAAGATTACGGGAAGACTTACCTCGGTCATCTGGAGACCCTCTCGTTCCTCGATGAGCATCTCCTGCTCCATCTGCTTCAACCGGAACATGCGATGCGCTGCACGTCCACGGGAAGTTTTTAGGTTCGGTCGCTGCGGCCAAGGGGTTCGGGCCGTATTGGACATGGTTATTCAGGATGTGAAAGCAATATAGCACGGCGATAGCAAAGATAGCAAGATATGATAGCGACTTCTGACCGGCAGAAGATAAAAGAGATAAAAGCAGGAGATAAGAGGATAGCAGGCGGTTGGGCTGACACAAACACAAATTAAGTTCGTTTTTGATTACGTCAGGTGCCCGTTGTCCATTTGCGTGGTAAATAATGTGCAGCCATCGTCCTATACCTCCGATTCACTGGGAGGCCGGCACACGGTCTATCAGCGTAAATGATGGTCAAGAGGAAGTCGGACCTATTAAGTATTAATGCCGCAATTTGGTTGACCGGCGGCCTGCGCTAACTTAAGCGAGGGCGTGTGTGCTGAACTCACAGGTCTATACACGAATCGTGCAAAATGAAGGACTTTCATAGGTGGCCGTTGACCGGTGCGTGCCGATGACCCGTCCTTGACTGTATTTCGCTCGAAGTTCATCGAAAGTCTTTTGTATTGTCTGGCTACGGGAGACTGATTATGACAGCTGTCACAGGGCCGAGAGCACAAATTTTCGTCTTCATCCACCGTATCGGGAAAATCAACCGAACCTCACTACCTCACCACCGTGTCCTCCCCATCGGCTGCCAAGATGCCCCCGGTCAGAGTCTGGCAAATGTCGTGTGTCGTTCACGTGAAACCGGATCTAGAGTGAGAATCGATGCTTGTGAGATACGGGTATATCTCATCCAAGGTACACAGCCGTCTATGTCTCGAGGCCCGCCTAATATCCGTGCTGCGAGATAAAATCGCTCTATGCCAGACAACGCGCAACGATAAGATATCTCTAATCATCGCTGCTACATATGCTCGGCATCCTCTTCAGCGGTTGCCCACTCGTCTTCCGAACTATCGACCACGCTACCTTCTTCCTCGATTTCCGCGCTGCTGTCCACTCCAGTATCCTGATCTTCGCTGGGCTGATCTTCGCTGCGGTGGATGTCATCCTCCTCTGAATCCTCCTCGACGAAACTGTACTCGATGACTGGCTCCATGGTCAGTTCACGGCCTGTGGGCCTTAGTACTCCGATTGGTTGTTCAGACCTTGCTGCTTTCAGCGCACTACCAAAATGTCCTGCTTTCACATTCCCATCTGCACCCAGCTTGAGAAGCGACCGGACAACGTCGTAATGACCCTTGACCAATGCGGCCTGCAGCGCGCTTCCGTACTTGCCTCCTTGCGCATTCACATCTGCCCCCTGCTTAAGAAGCAACCGGACGATGGCATCATGGCCTCTGGAAGACGCAGCCTGTAGGGCGCTCCTGCACTCCCCTCCTTGCGCATTCACATGGGCTCCATGCTCGAACAGCAACCGGACGACGGCGTCATGGCCCTTCAGCGATGCGGCCTGCAGCGCATTTCCAAAGTACTCTCCTTGTGCATTCACATCTGCCCCATGCTCGAGCAGCAACCGGACGATGGCATCGTGGCCCTCCAGTGATGCGACCTGCAGCGCATTTCCGTAGCCCCCTCCTGGCGCATTCACTTCTGCCCCATACTCGAGCAACAACCCGACGACGGTATCTTGGCCCTTCAGTGATGCTGCCTGCAGCGCATTTCCAAAATGCTCTCCTTGTGCATTCACATCTGCCCCACGCTCAAGCAGCAATCTGACGACGACATCGTGGCCCTTCAGTGATGCGGCCTGCAGCGCATTGCCAATGTACTTTCCTTGCGCATTCACATCTGCCCCATGCTCGAGCAGCAACCCGACGATGGTATTGTACCCTCTCGATGATGCGACCTGCAGCGCGTTTCTGTGCTCCCGTCCTTGCACATTCACATCTGCCCCATGCTTGAGCAGCAACCGGACCATGGCATTGTGACCCATCGACGATGCGGCCTGCAGTGCGGTTCCGTAGGCTCCTCTTTGCGCATTCACATCTGCCCCATGCTCGAGCAGCAACCGGACAGTGGTATTGTACCCTCTCGATGATGCGACCTGCAGCGCGTTTCCGTACTTCCCTCCTTGTACATTCACATCTGCTCCATGCTCAAGCAGCAACCGGACCATGACCTCGTGACCTCTCGATGATGCGGCATGCAGCGAGGTTCCATATTCCCCTCCTTGTACATTCACATCTGCTCCATGCTCAAGCAGCAACCGGACCATGACCTCGTGACCTCTCGATGATGCGTCATGCAGCGCTGTTCCATGTTCCTCTCCTTGCGCATTGACATCTGCCCCATGCTTGAGCAGCAACCGGACCACGGCCTCGTGACCTCTCGATGATGCGGCATGCAGCGCTGTTCCATGTTCCCCTCCTTGCACATTCACATCTGCTCCATGCTCAAGCAGCAGCTGGATCATGGCATTGTGACCTCTCGACGATGTGGCATGCAGCGCTGTTCCATATTCCCCTCCTTGCGCATTCACATCTGCCCCATGCCTGAGAAGCGACTGGACAATAGCATCATGGCCCATCAGCGATGCGGCCTGCAGCGCTGTTCCATATTCCCCTCCTTGCGCATTCACATCTGCCCCATGCTTGAGCAGCAACCGGATCACGGCCTCGCAACCTCTCGATGATGCGGCATGCAGCGCGGCTCCGTTGGGCCCTCCTTGCGCGTTCACATCTGCCCCATGCTCGAGCAGCAACTGTACAACGGCGTAGTGGCCCTTCAGTGATGCGGGCTGTAATGCAGTTCCGTAGGCTCCTCCGTGCGCGTTCACATCTGCCCCATGCTCGAGCAGACACCGGACCATGACATCTTGACCTCTCGACGATGTGGCATGCAGTGCTGTTCCATATTTCCCTCCTTGCGCATTTACATCTGCCCCATTCTCGAGCAGCAACTGGGCGATGGCATTGTGGCGATTTGACAATGCAGCCTGCAGCGCGGTTCCGTAGGGCCCTCCTTGCGCATTCACATCTGCCCCATGCTCGAGCAGCAACCGTACAATGGCATCTTGACCTCCCGATGATGCGGCCTGTAGCGCAGTTCCATAGGCTCCTCCATGCGCGTTCACATCCGCACCGTGCTCGAGCAGCAGCCGGACGACGCCATTGTGACCTCTCGATGATGCGGCCTGCAGCGCAAGTCCATCGGTACCTCCTTGTGTATTAGCATCTGCCCCATGCTCGAGAAGCAACCGCACAACGGCATCGTGACCTCTCGATGATGCGGCTTGCAGCGCAGTTCCGTCGGCCCCTCCTTGCGCATTAACATCTGCCCTATGCTCGAGCAGCAACCGTACAACGGCATCGTGACCTCTCGATGATGCGGCCTGTAGCGCGGTTGCACCGGTTTCTCCTTGCGCACTCACATCTGCCCCATGCTCGAGCAGCAACCGCACAACGACATCGTGACCTCTCGACGATGCGGCCTGCAGCGCGTGTCCGTAGTGCTTCCCTTCTTGCGCATTAGTAGCTGCTCCACTGTTCAGAAGCTGCTGTGCTGTCCGTTGCAGACCATTGATGCAAGCATAATATAACGGCGAAGCAAGTTCTGCTAGTGGCTTTTCAAAATTTGCGCGATTGCTATGCCATTCAGATCTATCTGGATCGTCCAAGCGAACCCAGTTGGCTAAGGCACTGTCTTTGAGCGAGAAGATGCAATGCATCATTTGCGAGAGATGCTCGTCTTCACCGCCTCCTAATCGCATGTGGTCTATCCAATATCTTGCGGCATAAGTGCCCAGTGGGAAAGGCACCAACAGAGAGAAAGAGATGGAGGGCAAGCTTCGGAGATGGAACACATAGGCCAGACAAGTCTTGGTAATCAGCGAGTGGGCAAGCATGGCGTTGATGCTGAAATATGATGCCGCGCAGTACTTCAGACGGGCGGACACCAGATAATCCTTGACAGACATGTGCGCCAGCTTGACGGTCCCTGGACAGTAATTAAAATATAGAAATGTTGCAGTGCTTGTATGAATTTATACCTTTAAGCTCCGTAATAAAGTTGGAGTATGTAGCCGGCATGTCGGAGGGAGAGAAATATTGAAGATCGGGATCATAGGATGGCAGGCCGTCCGACGATAAGTTCACCGTGACGACGTCAGCTAGCTCGACAAGCCTAAGTGGACGGATGGAGAATGCCAGCCACACGAGTAGCTGTTTGAGCTCCGTCTGATTACGACTTTTCAGAAGAGCTCGTTCATACATCCCGTCCAGATCCTTGGGCAGTGTTTGAAGCTGGTCCTCCACGGCCCTTGGAGTGCGGCACTTGGAAAGCTCGTCTATCTGTAAAGCAACCCATCGGAACCTAGCATATTTTCAGTGCATTGAAACATGTGCTCTGGCTGACATTATACGCACATTCCATCTGCGCGTGCAAGAAGAACTTTTCTGATACGCGCTATCGTTGGTGGATTGCACTTGATCACCTTGGACAGCATCACATCTAGATACGTCTCGATGTCTTTATCTGCAAGCTTACTATTGAGTGTTACCCAAACAATATATGACATGGACCGGAGTGCGTCTGTGATGTCTTGCTCTGGCCGACTGGAAAACAGGACATGAATCTTGCCCGCTTTCCATTGCATTAGCTCATTGACCCACGCCAGCACCTTCTCCCTATTGGTGCACTCGTCGAGGGCGTCTATGATTATGTATGTGCGCTCGAATCCGTCGATGATCTTCTGCAGCGTACTCTGCAGGGAAGCGACAGATACCTGCTGGCGCCCGTTTCCATAAAGTTCAACCAGCGGTGCAGGTACGCCGTCGGCCTGGTCACATAGCTGCTGTATAATGGAGCGGATCATCTTATCATGCAACGCCTGGTCTGTTTGTGCGTCCCTGTTGTCAAAGAAGAAATACGCGCATGCGTGAGTCGGGTTTGCTGAACAGCGAAGGAAGATTTCCTCGATGACAGTCGAGCTTGGAATTCAAAATGTCAGAGTCTCCGATTCGTAGTTGAGAAAGGCGATTCCAGCTCACCATATAACCGTTTTCCCGCAGCCCGCTAGAGAAGACGCGATGAGCATCGAGACTAATGGATCTTATTGACAGACTCACCAGTTCCATAGACCCAAAGGGCTGAGTCAGGCGTCTCCTTCCATGTGTTATAATCGGCTCCCTCGATAAACCAAGCGCCAGTCTTCTCGTGATGCTTCTCCCGCGCTGCCAGAAAGTTGCGTGAGCTGTCCGGGGCATCCAGCCATTTGTATATTTTGTCAGCTACAATACAGCGTGAAGTATTAGCCATTTGAGAGATGATGCGATGCCATACGAGCTGCCATTACCTTTGTCTTCGCTGAGCATGTAAGTGACATTGCCGTTGATGTTGCTGATCTGGGCATTTCCGCCCGCACCAGTGGTGTTGAATACCTTTGAGTATATCATTGAATCAGGTACCCAATTAGGGTACAACTTATCGATGAGGAGACGTACAGTAGTTGCAGGGGGCATCGAGGAGGAATGTTGTGGAATCGATTGAAAAGCAACGTTGCGGAAGTGAGGCGTTTAGCGTAATCGGACGCCCATATTTGGCATCGGCCACAGCAGCCTAGATCCAGGACGGCATTTGGACGGCATACAGGGGCTCATTCATGTAGTAATGGCTGTACTCATCCCATCCTCTTCATCTACACCCAAACCCCCTTCCATTCATACTCACTGACATACACTAGACACACCTGAGTGAATACCGGTGCGTACAGATCCAAAATCTCCCTACGTCGTGCGGTCACTGATGCTAGGTTCACATTTGGCGCGCACAGAGAACTTTTCTCTTCAATCCCAGCTCAACGCGCCTAACTTCCCGCGCAAGCTGCTGTGCCGCGGGGGAGCGTGTCCAGCGTGCGATCTGACCACGAAGCTGAGCCACGACCTCGACCCTGCGTATGGCACCTTGCCCGATTCCGTACCAGCGACGCCAATGCACCACGCGGAGAATGGGGATGAGAATGAGAATTTGGACGGCGACTTTGAGGACAACGGCCCTGGCTCAACCCGACTCTACCTCTACCTCGCCCGACCCATGCTCGGTCAGGCAGCGACCCGGGCGGCGACTTTAGCCTGCCAAGCCAAATTCAACAACGACGAGCGTCAGAAGCATCGAACTATAACGAAACGCAGCCGCCGCATGTTCCAGCGCTCCCTGCGCCGCTCTCCCTGGTCACAAGTGGCGTGTCAATGCGGGGAATGGCATGGAGCCCTCCAACCCCAACCCCACCAACGCTGCATACCAAGTACAAAGACATCTCGCCCCGCCCAAGCGATGCCATTTCAGGCTCGGATGGCACGGAGACATGGCGGATGCTGAACACGATCCCCAGGACGCAGAAGGCTCCTCGGCCACTCACATAACTCGCACGGGAACCACTCAAACCTCGCGCACTCCCGCCCCAGTTCGCGCGTAGGGTCAGGGCCGCTGTCGGCGATGAAGCAGCAGTCTACACGGTCGTTTGTGCTGAGTTTCGGTGATCAGACGGGACGGCCACTGAATCCAACGACGGGATCTTGAGCATGGGGAAGCGGAAGCGGGGCTGGCTGTTCTCGGACTGGCCGCAGGGCCTGCGGATCCGTCGATGTTCTCCCTCTCGCTGTTATCGCCGTCTGGCTTGAACTCGTCAAGCGCTGTAGATGCGGAGAAAAGGCACGCCCCTGCGATGTCACGCCTATCGGGGCGCTCTTCCTTCTGGCGGGCGGCGCCCACAACGCTCGTGAACACGACCACAGACTCGCTGCTAAGCTGTTATACTACCGCTGAGAAGGGCAGCAGGCGGTGGGCGCGGCGGTTGAGTCTCTTTAACCGGACTGGGAGCTCAGTACGCGAAGGATGCGAAGGGCGAGAAGGGGAGGGGAGGAAGTACGGGTAGGGGGTGAGCAGGGCGTGTTGGGGCGGATCCAGACGCAGCTCGTGGAGCACGTAACCACAAACGCGAATGGGGCGGACCAAGGCAAGGAGAAGGAAATGCACCTCCTCAAAGCTCACCTCCCCAACGACCACCCCCGCCCGCGCAACACCCTCGCTCATCCCAGTGCACTCCGCCTCCGTCGGGCGCACCAACGCCGCCCTCCATGTCGCCGTTGTCACGCACCTTGAAAACAGCATCAATGCCTTTCCTGGATCGGGACCCGGCGTAGGTCAGCTTATGGCGTGATATGGATTCTGGGGCTGGTTAGGGAGTTTTCAGGGAGCGTTGAACGTGAGTATTCTTGTTGGTTTTCTTGGGTTTTCTTTGCTGTTCCGGGCGGTGCCTTAAAGGCGGTGTTTTACTCCCAATTGGAGTATTGCCTGGCGAGGTGATGTTTCAGTTTGAACACTCAGCCGCGGGTGGTCTCGTTTCAGTCGCATACCACATGACTGCAGTTACTGACACCATATGCAGAGCTGAAGACGCTACAACCGAGCTACCGAACGCTTCTCTCCTCCCCTTCTGCATCGGAGCGCGGATCTATAGGTGTATGGTGCTCCCAATTATGATGACGATGTGCACTACTGTCGCTGCGCTAGCCAGGAACTTTGAGGTCGTCACACAGCTTTTCTCTTTCCAATCTTCTAATATTTCAAGCCAGATGTCGACAAGCATCAAGTAGCCAAGGACTCGTACACCTGTAATCGCTTTCAAGACATGCAATCGCTGACATCCTATGCAGGTCGACTGTCTCACCAACCTCACTCTAGTCTTTCCCGGCCTGGTAACGCGCCCATTCTACCCCACAGGCGAGTCATACACTTGCAAACGTGTCGTAGGCCTCATTGTTCTCAAAAATGCCTCGCAGCTAACGTGGCAAATTTGAACCCAAAGCCGTATATCAGTCAGGCGTTCTTGATGGGGCACCCTCCGGAACCACCAAAAGCTCGACATTACCGACAGGGCTAAGGCGGGCTTCACAAAGTACGAGGTCACCCTCAGCACGGGGTGCTAGCTTGGACAGAGACTCCAACTGAGTGTCTTCTTTCTTCATCGTCACTGTAGATTGTTTGTACATGTGCATTAGTTTTGGAATATGGACCTTCATCGAGTCTTCCTGACGCCTTGGCTGATCAGTGATATGGCATCGCTTGGTGTTCATTGTCCAGAGGCATATGCGGGCGGGAGCTTCAGTATCTACGGTACTTTCCATTGTAATTCCTACCTTCTCGTGCCTGGCGGGATAGTGGAGATAGGAAGAGGGTGTTGGTGCACGTGATCATGGTTCGTCCACTGGGTGCACCGCGTGCGATTACATACTCTCATTTCAGACATTTCATTACCCGATATTTGTAACCTGTCTTCCACTCTTCGAGACTTTCAGCGTCGAATCGCCTTGAATATCGCATTTAATCTCGACAGGCTCGGATCCAGAAGAATGTGTGTTTTCTCTTACAGCTCTACACACACAAGTTATCTTACATCTGATTCTCCTCCGATTCACCCAGTTCTGATCACGATCTAGTTACAAGAGATCGCGAGAGCAACTAACCTGAAAACATGGCTGCCACACTGGACGCTACTGCCGATTCTCTCAAGGTGAGAATGCTGTGAGCTCTCAGGCTCCAGACCTCTTTGCAGCGTGGAACCTCACTGCCACGAATTCATAATAGGAATTCCCTATCGCACAGATAAAGCGTGAAACTGAATATATAACCGAATTGGTAATCTCAGCAAAGCATGGTAGTACTATAACTCCTGCTATCTTCGCCTGTGCCATCAAGGGGTGGAGAAAGTTCGTATTGCCATACACACATTACTTCGACTCGAGTGGCACGCTATGCGACCCTCTGCTGCACTATGTCTCTTTGCTGCTGAAGTTTATGGCTTCGGCTCTTAATATTAATGACCCACAGCAAGTGGCATCTGCATCGTCGCAGATTGCCAATGTGTGGCCCAGCATCTGGATATGGCTACGAACACTTCACTCTCACAGCCAGCGGTCGCACCCAGACCCCAACCAGGAGGAGTCGCATATATCGCCAAAAAATCTTTACAATGTGGTTGTCGTGTTGCTTTATTGGAGTTACCACGTAGATCTGCCCACCCAACTCTCTATACTGGTAAAAGCAACGCAGGAAACGATGGACATGATGGTGTCTATGTGGATCGAAGCATTTCTGGCACTAATGGCTTCCAAGGACCCTTTTTTACCTCACCACTTTCATCCGGAGCACCCTCAAATACCCTGCCCTACATCATGGATCGTTGTGACGATGGCGCAGATGGCGTCGTCAAAATCTTGTTTTGCCGCATCAAGTGCAACGTCAAACAGGCAAAGACGGATTGGACAGGTCTTCAGAATGACCTTCAGCTCATACAGGACCATCTAAAAACCTGCGACGATACCAAAATTCTGCGGCAAGTACTACTGTCTCACACAGCAGTCATATTCGTCTTGGTGGATGTGCTGTCGCGACTGGCTAATAAAGCACAGACAACGGTCGATGTTACAATTGATCTATCACACCCATTGATCATCATATCCCAGTACCGCAACATCCGAAGCTACGATTGCATTTTTCAACTAGCCAATACCACATTCGTCGCACTCATCACACAGCTATCTCGGACCCGTGGCTTGGGCTTGGATGCAAATGTTGTGTATTTAACTCGTGAGATCCTTGTGGAGGGTGCAAGATTCTCGATTTATAGAACTCTTCTGGGAGCAATGGGGAGAAACATAGCTCTGGCACTGCCGGAAGGCGAGGTGGCTTATCGCAAACGAAGTGGTCAATATCCTTTGGGTCAATCCATTTTGGCGCTGAAGCGCTGTTACCACCATTGGGCGCATATTTGCCACAATGATGACCTTCAATACAGTGCAGACTGCGGTTATCCTCAAGTACGGTTCTACTTTGTGCGGAAATGTGTTCTGGCCGAGGTTCGCAGTTAACCATTTCATTGCAGCGGTGGGACTTACATGCGCAATGTTCATTCAGAGCCTGTAGGTCTGTCAGGCCCGGGGCTTCGATTTATCACACATATGGTGGCGCACGATTGCATATATTTGGATCCCGAGAAGATGGTTCTCTTCTCTAGTAAACACCTTGACCTCTCCCTTCGACCCTCCCGATATGGCGATTATTAACGTGGCTCGCAAATCTATCCTGCTACTTAACTATGCAAATGCTGGAGAAGGGCGCATGCGTGTGGAAGTTATTTATCTGTCAGAATTTGACACCAGGTGCACATGTCGATCTGTACCTAGCCCAGATGTTGAAAAAATGTTGAAATTTTTTTAAAGTACTTTTGCTTGTCTGTAAGCGGTACAGATCCTGAAAAATGTTTAAAGTTGTTTTCAGGATCTGTCCGGCGCACGGATTCTAAAGCCGACTTATTGTCTTGTCACGCAAAATATTTAAATCAATTTTGCTTTGTCTATGGCGCGCGCAGATATGGTAACCGATTTCAAATCGGTTACCGTGTCTGTCACCGCATCAGACAATACGGCATCTCAGCTATCGGAGAGGGTACCCGGTTCTGGGCTCAAATGGTCGAATGCATGGCATGCGGCATGGGCACATGCACCCTCGCATTCTCTGAGTGTCTGCTATTTGTCATTTCTGTCATGATTGTCATACCTCGGTAGATGCCCCCCCAGTAATGACTGCATTTTTCACGTTTCACCGCGCAATTACAAGCACGATCGAGCGGAGAGGGCAGCCACGAAACGCTGAACCTCACATTAGGTGGCTTCACCGAATGTGACAAGGTCTGTTTGTGCTTGGCGGTAGCGGGCCGGTAAAGGGCAGCCATGGAATTCGGAGCTTCACATTGGATGGCTTTATCAAATGTAGGAAAAAATCTGGTTGATTTGTCGGTAGATACCAAGGTTGCGTTTAGAAACATCGGCCTGTTTGTCGTGCCATGTACATGGACTTTTCACGAGTACTGTCCCTTAACCCCATTCTAGCATGCGTGCCAACATCATCTTCAAATTCCCTGAAACGCGCGTTTCAACCAGCCCACCAACGCCGCCGTCCCATCTCCAACCCTATCTTCATTCCCATCGAAGCCAAAGAAGTACTCATCGTGCCCCACGCCGGGTTCCACATTCAACTGAACGTCCCAATTCGCTATGTGCGGTGATGCGGAGAGCGAGGCCAAGGTCCGATGCAGCCCGAGTATGTCGTCTCTGAAGCACTCGTCCTCCCCCGCGGTGACGAGCACGCGCGACACGAGCCGGGGAAGATCTGCCCACCACTCCTCCTGCGCTTTTCTCTTATCCGTCTCCTCTAGATCCCCTTCGCTGCTAATGAAGGAGGGATCCGCATATCCCCTCCACCCCTCTAGTGCTCCTGCCGCCCCTTCCACCGGGAGCTCCGACAGATACATGCGCCCCCAGTTCCTATAAGCTTCTGCCTCCACTATATCCTTCTTGTCATTCTCCTCAAAGCTGCCGCCGATCCCGGCGAGATTCACCCACGGCGAGCACAGCAGGACGCCAAGCAGTGGGCGCGTTTCCCCGGCGAGGGTTGAATTGAGTGGGGAGGGCAGTATTTGCGGTGGCACTAGCACTGGGCTTGAGGAAGAAGAGACACGAGGAAGCGGATGGAGGGCGTGCGCGAGGGCCTGCAGGATGAGGTTCGCGCCGGCAGAGTCGCCCATGATCACCAAGTTCTCCGGTGCCACACCTGACGCGAACAGGTGCGCAATGGTGGCGTTTGCTTGGAGGAGCTGGGTGGGAAAGACATGCTCCGGCGCGAGTGCTGTCATCCGAAGTCAGTGGATTCTGGGGAAGCACGGTGGAAAGGAGACATACAGTAGTCTAAGATGGCGAGCCCTACGGGCAGGGACACCTCTGCCAGCCGTTCTTGGATCCTGGCCATGAAATGAAGCGCGGTTTTGTCCAGAGGAAACATGAACGCCCCGCCTACTCTACCGTTTAGCACACAGAGAACGCTTTGATCGCGACGGCACACGTACCATGCACGAACAGAATGACCTTATCACTTCGCCTCTCCCCCAACCACATCAACCTGCCCCCTTCTCCTCCGTTCTCCAATTCATCGACGGCAGGGACCTGCTTGTGCTTTTTACACCACTTGCGATATCGGCCGAGCGTACCACGCTGTAAGGCTCGAATCTGGTGTACATTGAGCTTTGCAGTGACATGCCGCGCGGTGATATCATAGACTACTCGCGACCATTTCTTGTCCTTGTGAGTGTGTGCGGCTGAGGGAAATTTATATGCGAGGATGCCGGCTGTGAAGCATGCATATGTCAGTGGGGGAGCCTTGGACAAAGGCACAGCGACGTACGAAGCTTGAGCATCTGGTATACTATCAGCAGGCATTCCGAGGGCGCGAGAGCAGCTAGAGGCGATTTCCCCTCGCTCTTGCGCGATGATACTAGCTTCTCAGAGTCTTTCGAGGGCATCGTACGATGCAGAAATGACATGACAAGCGAAGATTCCTTAGTAGTCAGGACGTCGACTCAGATGTGAGGGGTGGAAGGGGAAACAAGAGATATTATTTCAGGGTTTAGTTTAGCATAGTGTATATAGACTATAACAAGCGAAAGTGGTGAACTCAATGTAGAAACGATGGTGGATGGACGTCCTTGCGTCGTGGCGGCTAACCTCGATCGAGTACTCGGCATCAGTGCGTCTCACCATATAGGGGCGCTCTTATAGGACCCCGAAAAAACTCCCGCCACCACCACCTCCGCTGCTTCGCAAAACACTGCAGCCTACGAGCCTCTAATCGATTTACACTGCAGCGAATATTATTTGTGTAACGACAATATCGCTGTGTCTATTCTGGCCTGATCATATAGCCGTTCCCTGGCTGCAGTTCTGTTCGCGCCCACGGAAGCCGATGCCTTGGATAAGCAAGTTCTATACTATCTCGACATTGCAAGTTTTACGCTGAGTGCTCATATCCACGATCCACGTTACATAATAGCAGGTTTCCTTACGCATCATATCAGTTGTATGCCTACGGCTGGCTCTTGTCCGCATCAGATGATGTGGAAATTGTGTCAAGAGGTGGACTGAGCTGGTCCATTGCCATCTACTTCTTGTCACGGTGAGCGACTCGCATCTACATCCTGTAACTTGGGGCTCACAGGACACCGCACTGTCAGCGAATGTTTTCTCTGACGGGCTTGATCGACCTGAATCCGGTGCCCATCCCGCACACACGCGAGCGCACCAACAGCACAGTTGCATACTACACCTTGCTGAGCATCTCAACAACCGTAAATGACACATTGATTTTTCTGGCGATTTACTATCGTTTAGCGGTTGACGCGGTGGCCATCAATAAAGGCTGGCGCGCTCGCCTTCTCCTTATTTCAAGGGGCAAGGGGCTTTACCGCTTTTCCAGGTCGCTCATGCAAAGCGGGTTTTTGTATTACCTGCGAGTCCACCTTGACTAAGCTAGGGATACCAAGCCTCGCACATCTAAATTTAATCTCGACCTGTCAATCCAAAGCCATGATCTCGTTTCTCTCGTTAAACCTGACAGTGATGGCGTCACCGTTGGTTCGTTCTACCGTCCGGCACTACATTCTCGTCAACGATTATATCAGCTTTATGAACATCATGGCATGCGTCGCATTCCGACATGTGGCGCTCTGCAACATACGAGACTCCCCGACTGGCTGGACCACTACCAGAATTGCAGTAGTAATGCATATTGTCCCGCTTTCCTTGGCACATAATCCCTCCTTAGAGTTAGAACATGGCCATCCGCCGTAAATTCTCTGGTATTTGCCTTTATATTATATGGTACCACTAATACAGTCGCTGCGAAGCGCACCTTGGCTGGTTAGTGCTCACCGACGACGGTGGCCCTCTCCAAAGAAGAACGTGTATATAATTGGCGTGTTTTGCGCATGAGAGAGGAATATCTTGTGCAAGAACCACGACCATCAAAACGGCACGAAAGATATTTTATTTAACTAGGCCGGTGTGAGTTGATTGAAGTATAGTGTTGGTATATATTTTCTTTCAGCCGGGAAGTGGCCTAGCTTCCCGGAGCTCAAAAAGCCGTTTGCATTCGATGGCGCAAGAAAATAAGCAGGTCAAATGACAGTGCACGTAGGGAGCACGTACATATTGATACTCTTTGGCGGTGGGTTGTGCAAGCAGCATAGACAAAAGGCCGAAGGGTGAATGAAGTCATACACGCTAGTGCTGAGAAGCTTTTGTATCAGCATGACTCTGTCGTTCACCATTCAATAATAAAGATGTATTGGTCTATAAGTGTATATCTGCTGCTACGACTCGGCACCCGTCAAAGCAACGCGGCTGTACAGGCGCAGCTGAGGTTTCAAATGCTCGACATTTCTAACACCCTCTGATAAGAATGTGATGCATAAAGTAAGAAGCTACAAATGAACCTACCAGTCGAAGAGGCCGGAGTCGTCGCCGCCTAATTCCAACTCATTGAACTCTGAGTCTTCATACTCTATGTGTCCATCAGATGGCAGCTTTTCCCGAAGGCTCCAACATCCCTCCTCTCCCCGAACAGCTGATTCCCAGTCTGCTGTCCCAGTGCCAACTCGCTCTTCCGCCCTTTTGTAAGCCTTCAAGAGCACAAAACGTTCATCCTCAAGCTGATTCAAACCTTCCAAATCCGCCATGGCCTCATCATACGTTAACGCGCTTGTGCCACATTCTCCTCCGCTATCACAGCTCGAAGGTTTCACGTACACCTTCTGCACAGAAGATGGCAGTCCCCCGAACTCGGTATCCGTGGGAAACTGATGCCCGTGGTGGCTGTATTCGATCCCCAAAGCAGCTGCCAACTCGTTCGGAAATGACTCGTCATATCCGATCCCCGAGATGCGCAGATGCGCGAGGAAAGGCGCGAGCTTGGATATGAAATCGAACATCTCTGCGTTGCTGAAAAGGAACGGTACTTGTGTAAGATGCCAGTTGCGAAGTCTGGGGTAGAGTGATCGTTCGGAGTTGCCATTCATGTTAGCATGAAGAGGGACCAAACGGCGCATAGGATGGCTGTTACAATTGGTGGCCAGATCGGTAAGCCGTGGAAATGGGATGAGTGGAATGGGTAGACTGGGTAGATTGGGCCCGCCATAGAATGTATCTGAGGGGGCATGGATCTCTAGGACCTCCACATACTCTGCAACATTGACTAGAATCCTCCGTATCGCCCCTGTTATCTGCTCTTCAACTTCTGCTTGGTCCCTTCTGCTGGCTTTCACTCCATCTGTGGGAAGCGAATGACAGGATATGAAGAGATATCGTACTCGCCGGAGGTGTGCTGGTACCTCTAGCAAGAAGGAATCAAATGCAGTGATACGGTGGGGCCCAAAAAGCGCCACACTTTGCAGCTTGACAGGCTCAGAAGCTGCGTGAACGAACTTGGATACGAGAGAGAGGGACAGCCCTGTGAACCCCGTGTCGGTGCAGGCTTCCGAGGAGATGTTTCTCCAGATTTCAGATGGTACGTGCTTCATCGACGAGAGCAAGGTAATGTGAAGCAGGAGTCAACAGCTGTTGTCGTTATAAAGTATACGCCATTGACCTTGCGTCCGAGTCATCATGCTGTGTCGACCACGGCACCGGCAGGGGCATTTGGCCGGCATTGCCCCAAGGTCAGAGTTTCAAATGGACCTCAGTGTGAAATAGGAAAGACTAGAATCAATTGGATATGCACCAGGGCCCGGGGCGAGAGCAAGCCAACAAACCGCGTGAGTCGAGGTCGATGGGGAAAGTGTGCTCGGTATCAGTGGTCTGGTTACTTAATAATAACTGTTGACAGGGTCTTTCCAGCCCTTCAACGTGAACGTGAACGAGCGTGGGTGCTACATGCACACAAAGATACCACGAGGCCGCACATGTCTGCAGGTCCTCGCAAAGAATCGGATGTTCACACCGTAATAAATAATAAACTTGTCTTGACCCCACCTTGACCCACGGCCAGTAACTGTAGTGGTTGGTATAGCTCTGGCACGGAGAGCCCCCGAAGGCTCACCCATCTGTGAATTGATAACACGAGTAGGTAAATGTATGCAGCAATTGCAACGGGATTGCGAGAGGTACCGTTGCGTAGTTTATAATTACATTAGAAATATGTATACTAATTAACGTGCGCACGTACCAGCACATAGCTGATAGTTATACAGGGCTCCTAAGGACGATAAGAGTATACGTTAAGGCCCCCGGCTCCACCGACGACAAAGACTTGTCCATTAGGCGAGAACGCAACAGCGTATATATCCGTACCAGAAGACGTTACGAACAGAGCGGTAGCCACTTTTATGGTTGCCACCCGCCTCCGGTCTCTCACATCACAAATGCAGAGTTCGCCCCGTGCTGAGCCAGAGACAAAATGCCGTCCGTCCGGAGATGCAGATATTGAATGCACCTTGTCTCCCATATCGAACGCCTTCGCCACCTCTTTCCCCTTCACGGCGTGCCACATCTGAATTTTGTTTCCCGCTGCACATACGATCACGCTATCGTTGGGAAACAGCGCGACAGATGAGACATTCTTCGCTTCCCGAAAGGACTCCTTCGGATAGTCCGCAAAATGCCATTCTCCTGCTTGCCATTCAAAGAAAAGCAAACGTGCAGAGCCGCAAACGACCCATTTCCCATCGTGCGAGAACGATATCGAATTTATCGGGGATGACCTGCGATACTGGAAAGGTAGTATGGAGCCAGTTTTAGCGCACCAGCTTCGAAGCACACCAGCTTTGTCGCCTGAAAGATGAAGCACCTATCGGGAGATATTGCCACGGATATTATGCACTGGGTGTGGCCACGAAGGGGGCCTAACAGTACGCTTCCCGAAGAAGGACACAGAATCAAGAGTGTCGCGTCTCTAGATGCTGTGACTAGGCGAGTGCCATCTGGGTAGAACGCTATCGCTCGGACAGAGTCTTGGTGGACTTTCCGTAGTGGCAAGCCTTGGCTACCGTCTAGGGTACTCCAAGCAGCGACAGACCCATCCCGAGTGCCGGCCACTATCATTTGTCCGTCGGGGGAGAAAGTGACGCAGCGAACAACCGTAGGTACCTCTCAGTACCATCTGAAGGACATGTTTGGGCGTCGATAATCACTTCGAAAAGCAAGTGTTCGAGGGTGCTGTCCCAGCTCGTCTACGCTCTGAGCACGAACAGAGCCACTCGCTGTACTTCCTCCTGTTAACTACTGTAATGAAGCGAGGATACGCTGGACCATGCACCTATTGGTTGTGGTGCCTCTGTGACAGCGTGCACCGTTTGAGCTCTGACCACCCCTCCTATTGCCTGAGCAAGGTCAGCAAGGAGAGCCCTTCTAATTAATGCTTCTTACCATCGCGTCATGCTCGTTTGTTGCGATGTCATTTTTAATGGATTCGTCCGGATGCGGTGAGCGACGATCATCGGAGTCGGTTGAGGGACCCGGTGTCCAGTTGCGGAAATCGGAAAATTGCTGAAAACCTTGAATGTCCAGGATCAGAATAAGAAGGACAGGGGCTTACGTTTGGGGGCCTTGGAGAGTTTTGCTCTCAGGTCTGTCGAAAAACCATTCCTGAGCCAAGAGCTCAGGCGTCGTTGGCGGAGTCGATTCTGTGCTGGGACGAACTGCGGCAAGCTGGTGAGATTTGATATAAAAATTCGTGCGAAACTGCTCACCTTCATCCCACTGAGGGTGTGTGAAGAAGTTGTTGATGTAGTATGTATTCTGGCTTCCTTGGATGTCGTTGAAAGTCGACTTGCGAGCGTCGAGGTGCCTGCTTTCAGCAAATGCCATTTATGTCGGCCAAGCTTATTAGTGTCGATTCGTGGATCAGAGGTGAAAGCAGGTAGCACAGAGCGTGGGGCGAAACCTAGATGGAAATACGGATGCCATCAGCTTTATGGAAGATGGGCCGCATTAGGTGTGCGCATTCAATGAATGTCACTGTTTTTACTACTACCCTGTTGTGAACCAATCACGACGCACAATTAAAAGGTATAATACAAATTCATGATCAGTGTCTGGGCCCAGACCTCTCCTGACTGCGAGTCCTGAGCATTCCTATTACGGCTCGTATCAAGCAAATTTGGAAAGTACGTACCCAGTCTAGCTCCTTCAATTGCCCTTCTCAGGCTACACGAAATTTGAATGGTGAGCGTCCAAAGTCCGGCTGAAAGCAGGTGTCCCAGAACTTGGACTGATCCAAGTGATAACGCAGACATAAGCTTGAGACCGTAGGGGATGCAATAACTTGTTTCAGCACACACTCCACCACAGCGCCATACAATAAAGTTTGACAGGTGCTCAGCGCTCGTTATCAAGCGCGCCCATGGGGTCGAAGAAGAATTGGCGATCTCGAATAGAAAAGTAATTAAGCTCACGAGGAATATACATTCGATGAGAGGAGTTATCCGAGCAAGGAGGAGTTCGCATCAAGTAGGCATGGACGTACGAACGAAAGTGGTCTATCACCTCGGCGTCAGTATGTCAATGATTTGCGGGGCGTACGTGCCACTTCCTGCTAGTACGCGTAATTATGAGGGGCTGAACCGGGGTTTCGAACGGGCGTGAGCTAGTGTCTTGACTCTTGACTCTCGAGATTATCTGGTCGACATCTATCGGAAACTTCAAAGTTCAAAGGAAGCCGAAGGCGGGTTAGCTTTGGAAGACTTTCCCTACAATGTAGTCCTCCGAGCGCTCCAAGTGCACCTCGTGGTCGGGTAGGCGCTCCTCCTTTTGTATGTCTCCCTGACGCTTCTCCACGCTGACAGCGCCGAAGACGACGTCCATCTCCTCGAGCAAGCGGCCCTTGGTCTCGGGTATCTGAAGAGCTCTTGTTTTCTGTACTACGTTGTATGAATATTTGAAGTCTCACCCATTAAATTGCAATGAGAAAGCCAGTAGGAAGACTGAAGGAAGCTTTGGCATTATCGAAAGAGAACATAAGCAAAAATTTGCCATAAATTGCACCGATTCGTCGGGGTTTCGCGCCGAGGTATTCCGACGGAAAAATTGAGAAAATTCAGGACAATCTGAGTATTTATCCAAGTTTTCTGCGGCAGATAATTTTGACTTCGTGCTGTAATTGTGATGCTCACATGGGTACCACATGGCGGATCAACAACTCGTCCACATCAAGGAAACCATGTCTTCTGATCCCACCTTGACCCATGGCCAGTCACTGTAGTACTAGCGGAGAACCTTGGGGCGAATCCTAGAAGTGCTAGCTCGGACATGGAGAGCCCCTGAGGGTTCAGCCATCCGTGAATAACGCGCGTAAGTAAACGTATGCAGCAATTGCGACGGGGTTGCGAGAGATACAGCTACATAGTTTACAATTAAATGAGAAATTTGTATACTAATTAACGTGCGCACGCACCAGCACATATCTGATAGTCATCCAGGACTCCTAAGGGCGATAAGAGTATATATTAAGACCCCCAGCTCCGCCGCCGACGAAGAATTGTCCATCAGGCGAGAACGCAACAGCGTACATATCCATATTAGAAGCTGTTACGAGAAGAGCTGTAACCACTCTTAAGGTTGCAACCCGCCTCTGGTCTCTCACATCACAAATGCAGAGTTCCCCCCGCGCTGAGCCAGAGACAAAATGCCGTCCGTCCGGAGATGCAGATATTGAATGCACCTTGTCTGTCATATCGAACGCTCTCCCCACCTCCTTCCCCGTTATGGTGTGCCACATTTGAATTTTGTTTCCCGCTGCACAGATAACCACTCCATCACTTGGAAACAGCGCGACAGATGAGACATTCTTCGCTTCCTGAAAAGACGCCTTCGGATAGTCTGCAAAATGCCATTCTCCTGCTTGCCATTCAAAGAAAAGCAAACGTGCAGAGCCACAAACGACCCATTTCCCATCGTGCGAGAACGAAATAGAGTTTATCGGAGATGAGCCGCGATATTGGAAAGGCAGGATGGAGCCAGTTTTGGCACACCAACATCGAAGGATACCAGCTTTGTCGCCTGAGAAGATGAAGCACCCATCGGGAGATATGGCCACGGATATTATGCACTGGGTGTGGCCACGAAGGGGGCCTAGTAGTACGCTTCCCGAAGAAGGACACAGAATCAAGAGTGTTGTGTCTCTGGACGCAGTGACTAGGCGAGTGCCATCTGGGTAGAACGCTATCGCTCGGACAGAGTCTTGGTGGACTTTCCGCAGTGGCAAGCCTTGGCGCCCGTCTGGGATAGTCCATGCGACGACAGACCCATCCCGAGTGCCGGCCACTACCATCTGTCCGTCGGGAGAGAAAGCGACGCAGCGAACGACCGTAGGCACCTCACGGTACCATTTGGATGATATCCTTGGGCGTCGATAATCAGTTCGGAAAGCACGCGTTCGAGGGCGTTGTCCCAGGTTGTCTACGGTTTGGGCGCGAACGGAACCACTCGCTGTAATCAGTCTTGTTAGATATTAAGGTGGGACGGACAGAAGTTGGACTATGTACCAATTGGTTCTGGTGCCGCTGTGACAGCATCCACCGTTTGAGCTCCGACCACCCCTCTTGTTACCTGAGCATGGTCAGCGGGGAGAGCCCTTGAAATTAATGCTTCTTACCATTGAGTCACGCTCGTATATTGCGATGCCACTATTAATGGATTCTTCCGGATGCGGTGAGCGACGATCATCCGGGTCGTTTGAGGGGCCAGGTGTCCAGTTCCGTAAATCGGAAGATCCCTGAAAACCCTGAGTGTCCACATCACAATAACAAGGACAGGAGTTTACGTTGTTGGGCCTCTCTCTTGGAGAGTTCTGCTCAGCTCTATCGAAAAACCATTCCTGAGCCAAGAGCTCAGGCGTCGTTAGCGGCGTTGTTTCTGTGCTAGCACGAACTGCGGCAAGCTGATGAGGTTTGATATGTGACAAAATCGTGCAAAACTGCCCACCATCATCCAACTGAGGGTGCGTGAAGAAGTTGTTGATGTAGTATGTATTCTGGCTTCCGTGGATGTCGTTGAAAGTCGACTTGCGAACGTCGAGGTGCTTGCTTTCAGCGAATGCCATGTCTGCTGGTCCAGCGTTTTGTTGTCGATTGGTAGATGAGAGGTGAAAGCAGGTACTAGCACAGAGCACGGGCAGACCTAGCTGTTTAGCGCGAGAAGATCGGCCGCATATGATGTGGGGACTCTCAATCCGTGTCACTGCTTCTGCTATGGTAAATTTGGAAAGTACGTACCAAGTCTAGCTCGGCCAGTTGCCTTTCTGCCCGA